>CM036938.1:4940758-5227736 GCA_020800305.1 Porphyrio hochstetteri | reverse complement strand
TACTCATTATGTATAAAATCCAGTTGAATTGTGGAAGCAGTGTGTCATAGCCTCTGCTTTAGCAAACAAATTTTAGATCTTGCTGCATTACATCCCTCAACACAAGAAGGCCATGGACCTGTTGGACCACGTACAGAGGAGACCACAAAAATGATCCAAGGGCTGGAGCACCTCTCATGTGAAGACAGGCTGGGAGGGTTGGGGGTTGTTCAGCTTGGAGAAGTCCAGGCTTCAGGGGCACCTTAGAGCAGCCTTACAGTCCCTGAAATGTGCCTGTGAGAAAGCTGGGGAAGAACTGTTCCTGAAGACATGTAGCAATAGGATGATAGGTAATGGTTTTAAACTCAAAAAGGGGAGATTTAGGTTGGTTATTAGGAAAAAGTTCTTCACTCTGAGGGTGGTGGATCACTGGCACAGGTTGCCCACAGAGGTGGTAGAGGCCCCATCCCTGGAGACATTCAAGGTCAGGCTGATGGGGCTCTAAGCACTTCACTGTGATCTAGTGAAGATGTCCCTGCTCACTGCAGGGGATGGGACTAGATGGCCTTTAAAGGTCCCTTCCAACCCAATATGTTCTCTGATTCTATGATTTGTGTTTGAAATATGTGAGATAAGTATGTTAAGCACATGTGAACATTCACAGGTTGGTAGTTAAAGTGGTTTCTTATGGTCTGAAATGTCTGTCCTGGTTTTGGTAGGTGTGGAGTTAATTTTCTCCCCAGCAGCTGGTGCAGAGCAGTGTTTGGGATTGAGGGTGAGAGAACTGTTGCTCACACACTGACATTTTAGTTGTTGCCATGCAGTCAGGGACTTTTCAGCTTCTCACACTGCCCTGCTAAGGAGAAGGCTGAGGGTGACCAAGAATCTGGGAAGGGACAGAGATGGGACAGCTGACTCCTCTGTGGGAAGGGATATTCTGTACCATATGATGTCATGTGTCACACATAACTGGGGGGTGGGTTGGGAGGTAGGTCAGCTTGGGGTCTTGCAGAGCCTTGGCTTTGCATGATGAGAATCACAGAATCACAGAATTGTAGGGGTTGGAAGGGACCTCGAGAGATCATCGGGTCCAACCCCCCTGCCAAAGCAGCTCACCAGCTCATATTGCACAGACAGGCGTCCAGATGAGTCTGGAATCTCTCCAGAGAAGGAGACTCCACCACCTCCCTGGGCAGCCTGTCCCAGGGCTCTGTCACCCTCACTGGCTAAAAGTTCTGCCACATGTTGGTGCGGAACTTCCTGTGCTCCAACTTGCAGCCATTGCCCCTTGTCCTGTCCCCACAGACACTGAAAAGGGGCTGGCCAATTCCCCCTGCATCCCATACTTAAGATATTTATAAACATTAATTAGGTCCCCCCTCAGTCTTCTTTTCCCCAGGCTGAACAGCCCCAGCTCACTCAGCCTTTCCTCATACGGGAGATGTTCCAGGCCCTTCATCATCTTCGTAGCCTCCTCTGGACTCTCTCCAGGAGATCCCTGTCTTTTTTATCCCAGGGAGCCCAGAACTGGACACAATACTCCAGGTGGGGCCTGACCAGGGCAGTGTGGAGGGGGAGGATCACCTCCTTCGACCTGCTGGCCACACTCTTCCTGATGCATCCCAGGATCCCATTGGCCCTCTTAGCCACCAGGGCACACTGCTGGCTCACAGCCAACCTGTCATCAAGCAGGACCCCCAGGTCCTTCTCCACAGAGCTCTTCTCCAGCAGGTCATCCCCCAGCCTGTACTGATACTGACGGTTATTCCCACCCAGGTGCAAGACTTTACACTTGCTTTTGTTGAATTTCATTAGGTTTCTCCCTGCCCAGTTCTCCAGCCTGTCCAGGTTGTGCTGTTCATCATTTGTTGTTGTGGGTTTGGGGTTTTTTTTTTTTCCTTTTCTTTTTGTTTTGTTCTATTAAATTGCCTTTATCTCAAGCTACAAGTTTTGGTTTGGGTTTTTTCTTTTCCATTTTCAAATCTCTTCCCCATCCCACTGGGAGGAGGGCATGAGTGAATGGCTGTGTGGGGTTTTTTTGCTGCCAGGGGGATTAAAGCACAATGATGCCAAAGGTCCTCTTCCTAAACTACAGATGAAGTAATTTTATTGTCTATGTAGTCTGAATCTATAGTTTCTATGCATTAATTACAGCAATCAAGCATCTCCAGTTTGACATCAAAACAAGTCCAATTTTCAAGGATCATATATACCAAAAACAGCAAAATAGGTACACCTTTTTATTGCACATCAGGTCATAACAGTGCCATAGCAAATTAGAGAATTACAGAAATTGCCTGTTTAAATAACCAATCCACTGGGTAGATGGTACATATAAAATAACTCATTACTGAAGTCAGAAAGGTAGCTACAAGAGCTGAAAGGGTTTTATTGGAAACTAAACTCTAAGGCTTTAAAACACAATTTAATTATGAAATCCAGAACCATGTTGGTCACAGTATCTGCAGGCAGCCATGCAGTTAGAAATACGATCTGAATTTTCATAAGTAAGAGTATGAGTTGCTAATGAGTTGCTCTGTTCAGTCAAATGTAAATGTTTGCAGTTTATCTTTTATTCTGGTTTTAAATATCACATGTACTGGGATATTTGTTCAGAATTATGTGAGTACTGAGATAGCAGAGTAAACCTTGTGAGATAATGAAAGTTATCCCCTTGCTTAGGCATTTGAAAATGTGCTTTGCCATTTCTCAGAGAAATTACCTGAAAATATGAATAATGTCCACCACCTAATTATCTTTAAAGGAGCATAATTTACCTGTTTGTATCAACATGTGTGTCCTGCTCATACCAGACAGATTTGCTGGGGGGGACTTGTGACTCTGTGGGGGAACCATGCTGGAGCAGTCTGGGCCTGAAGGTCTGCATCCCATGGAATGGACCTGCAGTGGGGCTGTTGGTGAAGAGCTGTAGCCCACAGGAAGGACTCATGTTGGAGAAGTTCATGGAGGACTGTCTGCCATGGGAGGGACCCCATGCTGGAGCAGGGGCAGAATGTGAGGAGTCTTCCCCTGAGGAGGAAGGAGCAGCAAAGAAAAATGTGTGATGGCCTGACCCCAACTCCCATTCCCCGTCCCCCTGTGCTGGTGAGGGAGGAGGGAGAGAAATGGTGAGTGGAGTTGAACCCAGAAAGAAGGGAGGGGTGGGAGAGGGGTTTTGAGATTTGGTTATATTTCATATTACTTGACTCTGACTTGATTTGGAATAAATCACATTCATTTCCTGTCCTGGTTCTGATCAGGCCAGAGTTCACCTCCCCAAGCAGCCAGCACAGGTGAGCTGAGCAAGCCCCTACACCACCTGGCAGCCTCCTTCAGATGTCTCCACCTGCTCTGGCGTGGGGTCCTCCATGGGCTGTAGATGGGATCTCTGCTCCCCATCATCATCCATGGGCTGCCTGGGGGACAGCCTGCTTCACCGTGGTCTTCTCCATGGGCTGCAGAGGGATCTTTCTCTCCAGTGCCTGAAGTACCTCACACCACCCCCCATCCCCTGCTTCTTCCCTGCCCTTGGTGCCTGCACAGTTTCTGACATCTCACCCTTTCCTGGGGGCAAGAAGCAGCTGCCAGCATTTTTTTTTCTCTTTACTGTGATTTCCAGAGGCTCTGTGACCTTTGGTGTTGGGCTCAGCCTTGGTCAACAATGACTCCAGACTTGAGTTGGCTGGTGTTTGCTCTGTGGGGCTTCGGGAAAGCTCCATCTGCTGCTTGCAGAATCCTCCCCTGCAGCCCCCCTTTCTCCACCAGGACCCAGCCATGTAAACTACAACACATTCTTCAATTGCAGACATCACATTCATTCAGCAGTGGGGACTGATGGTACCTTGATACTAAGAAGAAACAGGATATGGACCTTTGAGTCATTCACTGCAGCTGTCTTCAGAAAGTGCTGTCATGGCACATTGCAAAGATTTATTTAGAACTGAGTTTTCTTGTTGTGTGCTGTAATAGTGAGAGAACTTAGACACTGCAGAATAAACCAATATCTTGAAGGCCACATAAATACGAGTAGACCACTTCCATCCTGGAAGATGTGTTGAACACCTCTGGTTTAGGTTTTTTAACACTTCAAACACTTTCTTTAAGGTTTATGGCCATGAAAAGCCAAGGTATCATGTGGATCAGTGATTTTGTGTTTAGATAGCACAGGCAGATACCACTGAGTAAATCTGAGATCCAGGCTTGGACCTGAATTGTACCAGAACATAGTGCCCAGAGTTGGGGTTTTGGTTGAGGATAAAAGTTGTTTCAAAGGTAATATCTGATGGAAGCTCTGCTAAATTTCAGGGATATTTGCTGCTGGAGTTCTTTCTCACACCTTAAAATGCAGTGATTGGAATAGATAAAGATAGGTTGCTTTTACTGATCTGCCAGTTGGGTTGACCTGATAGCTACAGCCTGCAGATATCCATGAGCTCTCTCTCCCATCCCAAAGCATCAAAATACTGTACATTAAAGGTTACTGCATGTAATTACTTTACCTGGTTTTGGCTATGGCATTCAAAGAAGCCTTTATATGTGAGCACCTCAGGTAAGACAGTGAGGTGTGTCAACCTCATTCTTCTCCCCGTGCTTCTGCTGTGCCACGATGCTGTCTCTGGGCCAGCCAGTGGTAGCCCCAGCTGGAGTCCTGTGTCCAGATCTAGGGCCCACAATACAAGGAAGATGTGGAACTGTTGGAGAGGGTTCAGAGGAGCCACAGAGAAGACCAGAGGGCTGGAGCACCTGCCCTATGAAGAGAGGCTGAGGGAGCTGGGCTTGTTCAGCCTGGAGAAGAGAAGGCTGCGGGGGGACCTCATTGCAGCCTTCCAGTCCCTGAAGGGAGCAGAGAAACAGGAGGGGATTCAACTTTTTAAAAGGATAGACAATGACAGGACAAGGGGGAATGGATTAAAACTAAAGGAAGGAAGGTTTAGATTAGATCTTAGGGGGAAGTTTTTTACAGAGAGAGTGGTGAGGTGCTGGAACAGGCTGCCCAGAGAGGTGGTGGATGCCCTGTCCCTGGAGGTGTTCAAGGCCAGGTTGGATGGGGCCCTGGGCAACCTAGTGTAGATCCAGGCCTGAGGTTGTTGTCCCTGCCTGTGGCAGGGGGGTTGGAGCTCTATGATCCTTGGGGTCCCTTCCAACCCAGACCATTCTATGATTCTATGATTCTATGATCCACTTTGCCCCAGCCACATGGTGAAAGCAGCGACTTCTTCACAGGAAAAAGAGATTTTCTTATTAATATATCATGATCTCAGAGCCATTTGTCCACTTTGAGATGCTCCCAGCTCCTGTGGCTTGCTGTAATTCCATCATGTATGAAAGATCCAGAATCAGATGCACAGCATCCAACTCCCTTATCTGCAGCATTTAGACCAGAGGGCAAAAACTCACATGATGAGCTCAGAAGTAGTTTGGCCTCTTTTTACACAGCTGTGGTTGCCAGGGTAACCACATCCTCTGAAATCCTTGTGTGCAGCTCATAGAATCATAGAATCATAGAATGGTCTGGGTTGGAAGGGACCCCAAGGATCATAGAGCTCCAACCCCCCTGCCACAGGCAGGGACAACAACCTCAGGCCTGGATCTACACTAGGTTGCCCAGGGCCCCATCCAACCTGGCCTTGAACACTTCCAGGGATGGGGCATCCACCACCTCTCTGGGCAGCCTGTTCCAGCACCTCACCACTCTTTCTGTAAAGAACTTCCCCCTAAGATCTAATCTAAACCTTCCTTCCTTTAGCTTTAATCCATTCCCCCTTTTCCTGCCATTATCTGTCCTTTTAAAAAGTTGAATCCCCTCCTGCTTATAAGCTCCCTTCAGGGACTGGAAGGCTGCAATGAGGTCCCCCCGCAGCCTTCTCTTCTCCAGGCTGAACAAGCCCAGCTCCCTCAGCCTCTCTTCGTAGGGCAGGTGCTCCAGCCCTCTGATCATCTTTGTGGCTCCTCTGAACTCTCTCCAACAGGCCAATAGCATTCTGAAAGGTGTTATTTGCTGGACTTTGGGAGGTAGCTCTTCACAGAGTTCAGTGTTGTGTAAGTGGGTTTAGCTGTTTTCTTCTTCTTAACATCTTAATTGCATTTGATTTAGCAAGAAAACATTTCCTTTCTTGTCTGTTGGATATGCTGAAGTGAAGGAGCTGGATCTCTGTTAAACTCAAATGCCTGAAACAGCCTTAACAAAAAAGAGTCTGATGAAGGCTGGCAAGTGCTTTTATAGCTTCATTGTGAAGACATAAAGAAAAATGAATGAGGAATTTGAGAAATAGATGCACCAAAATTGTCAGGCAAGTGGGATTATATGAAGTCTCATATATAAAGTACTGCTCTGACCCATTACTCAAAATACACTATTAACTTAAGCCCATTGGGGAGCAATTTTCTGAGGACTAGATAACTACTAGCTGCACACATAAGTTTTCCTGACTGCTAACTGCTGACCTGAGCACATATGAGGTTGCAAGAAATAGTAGAGAACTTCCTTCCTGTTAATCAAAGAGGGTTTGGGTTGCAGAGGTGGGGTGTCTGTCTTATGGAAGTGCCTTTGAAAGTCTTAAAATTTCCCTGTGCTGCCTCATGTTCACTTTGATACTGCCAAGCTCTTCTGTGGGGGCAAGGAGGAGTAGAGATTTAGGAGGTCAAGCAGTCTGGACCCTGGCATGCCTTTCAGCAAGACCTGCACAGGCTGGAGAGCTGGGCAGGGAGAAACCAGATGAGGTTTAATAGAAGCAAGTGTAAAGTCTTGCACCTGGGGAGGAATAACCGTCAGTATCAGTACAGGCTGGGGGATGACCTGCTGGAGAAGAGCTCTGTGGAGAAGGACCTGGGGGTCCTGCTTGATGACAGGTTGGCTGTGAGCCAGCAGTGTGCCCTGGTGGCTAAGAGAGCCAATGGGATCCTGGGATGCATCAGGAAGAGTGTGGCCAGCAGGTTGAAGGAGGTGATCCTCCCCCTCTACTCTGCCCTGGTCAGGCCCCACCTGGAGTATTGTGTCCAGTTCAGGGATCCCTGGGATAAAAAGGACAGGGATCTCCTGGAGAGAGTCCAGAGAAGGGCTACAGAGATGATGAAGGGCCTGGAACATCTCCCCTATGAGGAAAGGCTGAGTGAGCTGGGGCTGTTCAGCCTGGAGAAAAGAAGACTGAGGGGGGACCTAATTAATGTTTATAAATATCTTAAGTATGGGATGCAGGGGGAATTGGCCAGCCCCTTTTCAGTGTCTGTGGGGACAGGACAAGGGGCAATGGCTGCAAATTGGAGCACAGGAAATTCTGCACCAACATGGGGAAGAACTTTTCCCCAGTGAGGGTGAGGGAGCCCTGGGACAGGCTGCCCAGGGAGGTGGTGGAGTCTCCTTCTCTGGAGATGTTAAGACCCTTCTGGATGCCTCCCTGTGCTATCTGTCCTGGGGACCCTGCTTAGGTAGGGGGGTTGGACCCGATGATCTCTCGAGGTCCCTTCCAATCCCTATGGGGCCCAAAGCCCCATCCAACCTGGCCTTGAACCCTGACAGGGAGCTAGGGACAGCCACAGCTTCTCTGGGCACCCTGTGCCAGGGCTTCACCACCCTCATGGGGAAGGATTTCTGCCTCATATCTCATCTAAATCTGCCCTCCTTGTGCTTAAGGGCATTCCCCCTTGTCCTATCATTACACTCTTGGATAAATAGTCCCTCTTCAACATTCCTGTAGGTCCCTTCAGGTACCAGAAGACCTCCTCGGAGCCTTCTCTTCTCCAGCCTGAACAAACCCCAACTCTCTCAGCCTGTCTCCATAGCAGAGGTGCTCCAGTCCTCTCATCCTCTTTCTCCCCTTGTCTGGACTTGCTCAGATAGCTCCATGTCTTTCTTGTCTCTATGTCTTTCATATCTCATGACAGTGGAGTAGAGGGATAGAATCTCCTCCCTTGACCTGGTGGTCACCTTGCTGGTCACCTTGCTTTTTGTTGCAGCCCAGGACACAGCTGTGGCTGGGCTGCAGGCATGCATTGACAGTTCACGTTGAGCTCCTTGTCCATCACCCTTGAGTCCTTCTCAGGGCTGCTCTCAGTCCATTCTCCACCCAGATTTTGCTTGGGATTGCCCTAACTCTTGCGCAGGACCTTGCACTTGGCCTTGTTGAACTCCATGCAGTTCACATGGGGACACCTCTACAGCCTGTCAAGGTACCTCTAGATGGCATCCCTTCCCCGCATCGTGTCAACTGCACCACACAGCTTGGTGGTGTTGGCAGACGTGCTGAGGGTGCAGTCCATCCCACTGTCCATGTCTCCCCCAAAGACACTAAACAGTGCCAGTCACCCCTGAGGAACAAACCATATAACTCACAAGATTCCATCATTTATCTCTCTGGTGATAGGTATGTTATTTTTGATAAAATAAATATAAAACCCTATTAAATTCATTCTTCTTCTGTATTACTTTTAAAGTAATAAATACTTCTGAGACATGAGCAGTGTCATCAACAAGAAAAGACTTGGAGATCAGTTTATGCTTGGAGAAGTCTCTCTAAACCCATTATTCCTGGAGTGCTTTTGGATGTTATCTTCAAGATTCATCTTTCTGAAACACTTTTCAGCTTATTATAGTCCATGTTTCAATTAAACCAGCTGTGAGTTGTTGACTCTACTGAAAATTACAAGCACAGAGCAAATACAGTCTCCAAGTTACCCCTCTTGAAGTTCTTTTTCGTTTAAGGAAAAACAAGGCATTGCTATTCTGGGGTGTGTTCAGTTTATTTTTTCTCAGTGAATTCAATACTTAAAGCAGAGAAATGGCAACTGATTTTCCTTCACTTGTGTATTCCTGATTTAAATGTGCAAATTCAGGATGATGACAAATATATGGTCAAGGCTGCAGTGTGTGGAGCTTCCTGGCAGCTCCACAACTGGTCAAACTAGAGTAGTTTAGGCACTTGCCTGTCTTCCAAGTGACCCTAGCATAGAAGGATTGGATAGGTAAAGAGAAGCAAACAGAGAGGCAGAAGCTCTAACAGGTCCATCCTAATTGTTTACCAATGTTGCATCCTCCTGTGCTGCTATAAAGGTTCTGTAGTGTAGATCCTGTGGAATATCATCATAGAGACTGCCTAACATCCTTGACTGCCTTCTACTACCCACGTGTATCCATCCAGGCAGCAATCCTGATCTCACCATGTTAACACTATCTTCATTTTCCTCCTCTTACAAGAAAGCTGTGAGTGTTGTTTCACATTTTTATAACAAAGAAAGATTAGATATATTTAATTTTAAAGGCTATTTTTCACATTATGCAACTTCTTTTAACTGATGAATTCAGAATGCCTCTCAAAACAATATTTATGGTTCCATCTCAGCCCTGAGCCATAACCAGAGAGCTTTATAATTGCCACTTATAAAGATCATTCATAAGCTTCTGTGTTTTAAACTTCATAGATGTTTTGGACCTAGCATTCTGAGTAGAAGGTTGTGTCCTGGTTTCAGCTATGATGGAGTTAAATTTTTTTTTTTTTTGCAGTGGATGGAATGCCATGTTTGGGTGTTAGCATGAGAATAGTGCTGATAGCACCCTGATGTTTCCGATTTGTTGCCGGGCAATCAAGGACCTTTCTCAGCTCTGCATACTTCCTTACTAGTGAGAAAGGAGGGGACGCAGCCAGGACAGGTGACTCGAATTGGCCAAAGAGGATATTCCATGCCAGTTACGTCATGCTCAGTATAAGGGGGACTGGGGGGAAGAGGGGGAGACAATGCCAGGACGTGCAGTTTCTGGGGACGGTTGGGTTGTCCGGGACGGGCTCTAAGCTGTGCGGCCTGAGTTGTGTGGTTTGGTGAGAAATTGCATTGTGTATCACCAGTTTCATCTATTTTGTGCTTTAAACTTCTGTTATTGTTATATCTAGTTTTCTGTTATTGTTTAGTAAACTATCCTTATCCCAACCTGCGTGGTTCTGGTTTCTAGGTTGTGGTTTCGTTCCCTCCTTTCTTCCTTCCCTTTTCCCCCTCCCCCAACTTTCCTTCCCCCTTCCTTTTAAAAGTACAAGCGACTGTGTGGGGTGCGGCCCTCGGCCGGGGCAAAACCACGACAGTTATTTTGGCGCCCAACGTGGGGCACGAACGGTTGGGATAATGGTAGATCTGACCCTAACTATCGCAATTAAGATAAGCACTGTTGTTTAAGCAATCTCTGGTCACGATGTTGTGGTATTTATTCACAAGGCTGTGGCAGCAAAACCACCGCATGCTGTATACAATCCTGGCAGGATTCTTTACTCTCTCATGTCTGCGGCTCCTGTATTTGTTCCCATACTTCATTATAGTGTATTTTATGATATCGGTCTATGATACAATAATATCGATGATCATGAGTTTAATCTGGTACTTGTATGAGGTTTTGCTGTCCTGTCCATTCTTTGGACAGGGAGGGGTTAATAACAGCAGCCGGTATGGTGGGGGCACTGCTTTCTTTTCCTTTGGGCTAAATACAACAGCTCTTAGGGCAGTTTTTGAAAATCTTCAATATCTCTGGGATATTCAAACTAGCATTTTGCTATTGGTAGGTTTGGTGCAGATGCTTCAGTTTTTGTTATATATCAAGCATAGGTTTATGAATACCACTGAAGAGCTTTCTCCGAGACAGAATAATCACGAGTGGCAGGGCATGTGGCAAAGTATGGGCGAGTACCTAGGTACTTTCTCACGCCTGATGGTTTGGAACTTCACTCCTGAACAGTTACAAGACCCCGATCAAGTGACTGCATACCTAAGGAAAAATTGCTGTAGGTTTCCCAGAGATGGACACCTTACTGCACTGTGCTGGGCTCTGGCCACTATTTATCAAACACTGCTTGATAGCAGGCAGCACTGTCAGCACTGTCAGCACTGTCAGGGAGAAGGGAAAGGAAACAGACTGGCAGATACTATAGCTGCTGCAACCACTGGGGCTGACACTGCAGCTACTGCAACCCCTGTGACCGACACTGCAGCTACTGTAATCTCTACAGCAGACACTGCAGATGAACCGTAAAACCAATCCACACCAGTGTCTGTTGCTCCCGTACAAAAGAGGAAAGGCACAAAGAAATCAGTTCGCACAGTGACGGATGATGATGATGATCAACCAGGATCATCTCGAGGATATCAGGATGAGGCAGAACCAGAGATTGTTACCCGATCCCTGACTCTGAGTGAGCTGCGTGAGGTTCGAAAAGATTTCACTCGCCACCCAAGTGAGCACATTATCACTTGGTTGCTCCGATGCTGGGATCACGGGGCCAGTAGTTTGGAATTAGAAGGCAGAGAGGCCAAGCAGTTGGGATCCCTAGCTAGAGAAGGAGGAATTGACAAAGCAATTGGGAGGAGGCCGGAAATCCTCAGCCTCTGGAGGCGACTACTGTCAAGTGTGCAGGAAAGATATCCCATAAAGGAATATATTACATGCCAGACACCCAAGTGTAACAGCATAGAGACATCTGTCCAGCACCTGAGAGAATTAGCTGTACGGGAGATAATTTAGTATGATCTGGACAATTCACGGCTTCCCGCTGATCCCGATGAAGTCCTATGCACTCCAGATATGTGGCGTAAGGTTGTACGAAGTGCACCAGCAGGGTACACCAATTCACTGGCAGCAATTGACTGGAATGATACGAATCCGCCAACCGTAAATGAGGTGGCCTGCCGACTCCGGAAATACCAAGACAATGTTTCCCTCTCCGTCATTGCAGCAGTAGAAAAACTGGTTCAACGACTTGACAACAATGTGTCCAACTCCCAACCCGTATGGAGCAATGTTGCAGCTATTGGGAGAAAGCGTCCATTGTTCCAAGAGGGAGAATACACACCACGACGTACATTGTGGTTTTACCTGCTTGATCATGGAGAAGACATGAGGAAATGGGATATGCAGCCCACCTCAGCCCTTCGAGCACGAGTAAATGAGCTGCGGGGTAAAACATTCGCACAACGAGATTCTGCCAGGAAGAAGGCTGCACCAGTTTCTACTGGGCAGTTCCCTAGACCAACTGGAAGGCCTACCTATATGTCTGATGTGCCTGATCCTTTTGAAGGGACCTCTAAGTCCTTTATGCAACCAGTGGAAAACAAATATGATCAGCAGCAATAGAGGGGCCCTGCCTCCAGCCAGGTGGAGGAGAGGGATAATCGGGTTTATTGGACTGTGTGGATCCGATGGCCTGGCACGTCAGACCCACAAGAGTACAAAGCTCTGGTGGATACTGGTGCCCAGTGTACTCTAATGCCATCGAATCATGAAGGGGTAGAACCTGTTTGTATTTCTGGAGTGACAGGGGGATCCCAACAACTAACTGTGCTAGAGGCTGAGGTGAGCTTAACTGGGAAGGACTGGGAAAAACACCCCATTGTGACTGGTCCAGAAGCTCCATGCATTTTAGGTATAGATTATCTACGTAGAGGGTATTTTAAAGACCCAAAAGGGTACCGATGGGCTTTTGGAATAGCTGCTTTGGAAACAGAAGAAATTGAACAACTGTGTGCCTTGCCTGGACTCTCGGAGGATTCTGCTGTTGTGGGGTTGTTGAAGGGTGAAGAACAGCAAGTGCCAGTTGCTACGACGACGGTGCACAGACGACAATACCGTACTAACCGAGATTCCCTGATTCCCATCCATAAGCTGATTTGTCAACTGGAGGATCAGGGAGTGATCAGCCGAACCCACTCACCCTTTAATAGTCCCATATGGCCAGTGAGGAAGTCCAATGGAGAGTGGAGGCTGACAGTAGATTATCGTGGCCTAAATGAAGTCACTCCAGGTATGAGTGCTGCTGTGCCAGACATGTTAGAGCTCCAGTATGAATTGGAGTCGAAGGCAGCCAAGTGGTACGCCACAATCGACATTGCGAATGCTTTCTTCTCGATCCCACTGGCGCCAGAGTGCAGGCCACAGTTTGCTTTCACCTGGAGAGGCATCCAATACACGTGGAATCGTCTGCCCCGGGGTGGAAACATAGCCCCACCACCTGCCATGGACTAATCCAGAATACACTGGAAAAGGGTGAAGCACCAGAGCACCTGCAGTATATCAATGACATCATTGTATGGGGCAACACAGCAGAGGAAGTTTTTGAAAAAGGAAACAGGGTAATTAAAATCCTTTTAGAAGCCGGTTTTGCTATAAAACGAAGTAAAGTCAAGGGGCCTACGCAAGAAATCCAGTTTTTAGGAATAAAATGGCAGGATGGGCGTCGTCAGATCCCAATGGACATTATTAATAAAATAGCAGCTATGTCTCCACCAAGCAACAAAAAGGAAACACAAGCTTTCTTAGGTGTTATAGGTTTTTGGCGAATGCATGTCCCAAACTACAGTCTCATTGTGAGCCCACTCTACCATGTAACTCGAAAGAAGAATGATTTCCAATGGGGCCCTGAGCAACAGCAAGCCTTTGAGCAGATCAAACGCGAGATAGTCCATGCAGTGGCCCTTGGGCCTGTCCGGACAGGGACAGATATTAAAAATGTGCTCTACACTGCAGCTGGGGAGAACGGCCCGACCTGGAGTCTCTGGCAGAAAGCACAAGGGGAGACTCGAGGTCGACCGCTGGGGTTTTGGAGTCGGGCCTACAAAGGATCTGAGGCCAATTATACTCCAACAGAAAAGGAAATACTGGCCGCCTATGAAGGGGTTCGAGCCGCCTCAGAAGTGATTGGAACTGAAGCCCAGCTCCTCCTGGCACCCCGACTGCCGGTGCTGGGCTGGATGTTCAAAGGGAAGGTTCCTTCTACACACCATGTCACTGATGCTACGTGGAGCAAGTGGGTTGCACTAATTACACAGCGGGCTCGAATAGGAAACCCCAATCGCCCAGGAATCGTGGAGGTGATCACAGACTGGCCAGAAGGCAAAGATTTTGGGATGTCACCAGAGGATGAGGAGGTAACACGCGCTGAAGAAGCCCCACCCTACAACGAACTGCCAGAGAATGAGAAGCGATATGCCCTGTTCACTGATGGGTCTTGTCGCATTGTGGGTAAGCATCGGAGATGGAAAGCTGCTGTATGGAGCCCTATAAGAAGAGTAGCAGAAGCCACTGAAGGAAAAGGTGAATCAAGCCAGTTCGCTGAGGTGAAGGCCATCCAGTTAGCCCTGGACATTGCTGAGAGAGAAAAGTGGCCAAGGCTCTACCTTTATACTGATTCATGGATGGTGGCGAATGCCCTGTGGGGGTGGTTGCAGCAGTGGAAAAAGAACAACTGGCAGCGTAGAGGCAAACCTATATGGGCTGATGACTTATGGCAAGATATCTCTGCTCGGTTAGAGAAACTTGTGAAGGTATCACAGAATCACAGAATCACAGAATCACAGAATTATCAAGGTTGGAAAAGACCTAGAAGATCATCCAGTCCAACCATTCACCTATTACTACTAGCTCCCACTAAACCATATCCCTCAATAAAACATCCAGTCTTTCCTTGAACACCCCCAGGGTTGGTGACTCCACCACCTCCCTGGGCAGTGCATTCCAGTGCCTGACTACCCTTTCTGAGAAGTAGTGCTTCCTAATGTCGAGCCTGAATCTCCCCTGGCGCAGCTTGCTACCATTCCCTCTAGTTGTGTCACTGCCTACACGGGAGAAGAGGCCGACCCCCAGCTCACTACAACCTCCCTTCAGGAAGTTATAGAGAGCTATAAGGTCTCCCCTAAGCCTCCTCTTCTCCAGGCTGAACAATCCCAGCTTCCTCAGATGCTCCTCGTAAGGCCTGTGTTCCAGACCCCTCACCAGCTTAGTAGCCCTCCTCTGAACGCGTTCCAGAGCCTCAATGTCTTTCCTGTAGTGAGGGGCCCAAAACTGAACACAGTACTCGAGATGCGGCCTCACAAGTGCTGAGTACAGGGGGACAATTACCTCCCTGCTCCTACTAGTAACACTATTTTTGATGCAAGCCAGGATGCCGTTGGCCTTCTTGGCCACCCGCGCACACTGTCGGCTCATGTTCAGCCGTGCATCAATCAGTACCCCCAGGTCCATTTCCTCCACACAGTCCTCCAGCCACTCCGCCCCAAGCCTATAGCGCTGCCTGGGGTTGTTGTGGCCAAAGTGCAGGACTCGGCATTTGCTCTTGTTGAACCTCATGCCATTGGCTTCAGCCCAGCTCTCCAGCCTGTCCAGATCCCTCTGTAGGGCCTCGCTACCCCCAGGCAGATCCACACTCCCAGCCAATTTAGTGTCATCTGCAAACTTACTGAGGGTGCACTCAATGCCCTCATCTAGGTCATCAATAAAGATATTGAAGAGGACAGGCCCCAGCACCGACCCCTGGGGAACACCACTCGTGACCGGTCGCCAGCTGGATTTAACTCCATTTACTACCACTCTCTGAGACCGGCCCTCCAGCCAGCTCCTTACCCAGCCGAGGGTGTACCCATCCAAGCCACGGGCTGCCAGCTTCTGCAGGAGAATACTGTGGGAGACAGTGTCAAAGGCTTTGCTGAAGTCTAGGTAGACCACATCAAGGTACGTCATGTCGACGCCCATGTACCTAAGAGTCGGGCCATGGAGGAACATGAAAACAACCATCAGGTAGATAAGGCTGCTAGGATTAGAGTGGCTCAGGTAGATCTAGACTGGCAACGTAAGGGTGAATTATTCATAGCTCGATGGGCTCATGATACCTCGGGTCATCAAGGGAGAGATGCAACATATAGATGGGCTCGGGATCGAGGGGTGGACCTGACCATGGACGCCATCGCACAAGTTGTCCACGAATGTGAGACATGTGCTGCAATCAAGCAAGCTAAGCGGTTAAAGCCCCTTTGGTATGGAGGGCGGTGGATGAAATATAAATATGGGGAGGCTTGGTAGATTGATTACATCACCCTCCCACAAACCCGCCATGGCAAACGTTATG
This sequence comes from Porphyrio hochstetteri, assembly GCA_020800305.1. Taxonomy (NCBI): domain Eukaryota; kingdom Metazoa; phylum Chordata; class Aves; order Gruiformes; family Rallidae; genus Porphyrio; species Porphyrio hochstetteri. The sequence continues at coordinate 5,211,891 of CM036938.1, read as the reverse complement.
TGCTTACAATGGTGGAGGCAACTACCGGCTGGCTAGAAACATATCCCGTACCCCATGCCACTGCTCGAAATACAATTCTGGGCCTTGAGAGGCAAGTCCTCTGGCGACATGGTACTCCAGAAAGAATCGAGTCAGACAATGGGACTCACTTCCGAAACACTCTTATAGACACCTGGGCCAAAGAGCATGGCATTGAGTGGGTGTACCACATTCCTTATCATGCACCGGCCTCTGGGAAAATTGAACGATATAATGGACTTTTAAAAACTACACTGAAAGCAATATGTGGTGGGGCATTCAAGCATTGGGATACACATTTGGCCCAAGCCACGTGGTTAGTTAACTATAGGGGATCTACCAATCGGGCTGGCCCTGCCCAGGCAAAATTTCCACATACTGTAGAGGGAGACAGAGTCCCAGTAGTGCATATGAAGAGTGTATTGGGAAAGAGAGTTTGGGTCATCCCTGCTTCAGGCAAAGGTAAACCCATGTCTGGAATTGTTTTTGCTCAAGGACCTGGCTGTACTTGGTGGGTAATGCAGAGGGATGGAGAAGTTCGATGTGTACCTCAAGGGGATTTGATTTTGGGTGAGAATAGCCAATATAATTAATGAAGTAGAAATTATAATAATTGTCAAATAACCCATTATTGTATATTCATTATTGTTATGATTGCTGTATGTTGTACCATAGCATTATAGCCGGAGTCATACAAGTTAATGAAGAATGAGTGCCATGATGATGGAACTAAAGCCTGGCCTCTCAAGAACTTTTTTGCTCCCGTTGAAAATAAACTCTGACCCACAGACTAGGAGCATGGACCATGCCAGGTGTATCAGTCAAGAGCCTGAGATGCAGCATGCAACGAGCCAATGGAACATACAATTATCCTGAAACTGTTACGACAAATGGAGCCTGAAAATCATGGACTAAATGAACTCAACAACTTCAGAGGGATGATTTACAGACTGAGAGAATAAGATCTGTATGCACGTATGTGTGCATACATGTGTACATACATATATGGGTGTGTGAAACACGAAACTGGTTGTACCCAAAGAAATTGTTGGATCTGGTCATGATGTAAATGGTATGGAATAAGGGGTGGATAATGTCCTGGTTTCAGCTATGATGGAGTTAAATTTTTTTTTTAGCAGTGGATGGAATGCCATGTTTGGGTGTTAGCATGAGAATAGTGCTGATAGCACCCTGATGTTTCCGATTTGTTGCCGGGCAATCAAGTACCTTTCTCAGCTCTGCATACTTCCTTACTAGTGAGAAAGGAGGGGACGCAGCCAGGACAGGTGACTCGAATTGGCCAAAGAGGATATTCCATGCCAGTTACGTCATGCTCAGTATAAGGGGGACTGGGGGGAAGAGGGGGAGACAACGCCAGGACGTGCAGTTTCTGGGGACGGTTGGATTGTCCGGGACTGGCTCTAAGCTGTGAGGCCTGAGTTGTGTGGTTTGGTGAGAAATTGCATTGTGTATCACCAGTTTCATCTATTTTGTGCTTTAAACTTCTGTTATTGTTATATCTAGTTTTCTGTTATTGTTTAGTAAACTATCCTTATCCCAACCTGCGTGGTTCTGGTTTCTAGGTTGTGGTTTCTTTTCCTCCTTTCTTCCTTCCCTTTTTTCCCCTTCCCCCAACTTTCCTTCCTCCTTCCTTTTAAAAGTACAAGCGACTGTGTGGGGTGCGGCCCTCGGCCGGGGCAAAACCACGACAGGTTGTTAAAAAAATATATTGTCCTAGAAGCCATTAATGTACATTTCAGTCTGCATGTAATCATGGTCACATTAAGCACATTGGGTTTTGGAGCATCACAGTTCATTAGCTTTATGAGATCTGTCCCTCACCTTTAGCCCACAGTTTGTCAGGCTCAAAACCTTTGTTATCCTGTAAGGCAGACTTCTTGCTTCTCAGGTCATGCACCAAGAGGTCTCTTCACCCAGTCCCAGTTCACATTCCCTTTGATGGAACTGCACGTCCTGCTAAACATCTTACCCTTGCTGTGGGTAAGGGCACTAACATTTCCCTGCCCGTGCTAGAAGTTTTCCTGATATGGATTTAGATTGTTCATTGGATTGTTTGGATAGTTTTTGGATTATTTATTGGTTTTTTCATGTCTTCATTATCTCACAATCATCCTATGATCATCAAAGGCCTCAGGTGCTGGTTTTGGACTTTGGTTTTTGCCTCTTCTCGTTTTCAAAGCAGACTCCAAATTCCTAGCACAGATTCTGGTTAACCACTGAACACATGGCTTTGTATTCCAAGCTATTAAACCTCATCCTTTCTCTTTATCTCCCACAAGGTCACCTCGTTATCCCTGTGTGATATTCTGACCCTCTTAAACTGCAAAAACACAGCATCATCCAGCTTAAGTGATACGTGAAGAAGCTTTATTTTCCCAGATAAATCAAGTTCTCCAAGACATGTTAAAGAACATGTAAGGTGAAGTTCCACTCTGGACCACCTTTTTAAAAATCGTCTCTGACTCCCTCATTGTCTGCAGAGGGATGTTAAATCACTGTGATTCTTATGCCAAATGATGTGAATATTCCTCTTCACACTCCAAACCTGTGTCCTTCTCAGGCGTGCTTGACATGCTCTGATTTTTTTGTGACAATGTCACTAATGGAAGTATTAGAAAAGATAAGTTCCAGGAAAGTCCACTGACAAATTCTTTTCTCTCAGCCTTTTGTTACTTTTGTTCATTAACTGTCGTGGCACTAAGCCTCATCCTTCCCATTTTAAGCTCCCATTTCATACAGTATCAAATGCTTTCTGAGAAAGAGATGTGTCACTGGGATCCAGACTGAAATGAGATTCACTCCAATTCCTTTGTCAGGGTAGCTGATTACTAAGGAAAGATATATAATATATATTAAATAATCTTACTGAATTTTATCCTATATTCCAGTTACCTTCCTGAGAGTATAATAAATGCACATGTATTACCATAAGTATTTGTGCTAGCCTTTCTGTCCTCTTGTCAGGAAGCCTCAGGTTTCTGTCCTTGTCTCAATAGACTTACTAAAATAGTTCTTTATAACTGAAATTTAAGCTTTATATACCATTTTTTTTGGGTGAAAGGAATGAATGCATACTTTAGCATGTAAAGATATTTAAGCTGTTATTAAGTCTACCCTACACATAGTAGCTACTTTCCTGTCTTTGTTCTTGTACTAGACCTCATCAATCTTACTGAAAACTCAAGGCTTGTTTAGATTTCAGGCCATACTTAAGCTGCCTTCAGTTTCTTTCCCATCTCAGACTTGTATTTGCCTTCATGTAGAATGAGGAAACCTTAAGACATTTCAGTGGACAGGAAAAATGCTGGATGTGCATCGCATAAGATCATGCCAGTCATGAGATCTAGGTCTTCAAGATCTGTTTTACTTCCCTGCTATGAGAAAACTTCCCATAATGTCTTTCTAAAGCCATGCTGTAGCACAGCCTTAGCAGTTACTAACAGAAGTCAGTGCCACAAGCTGAACCACGTCCCTTACAATTCTCTTTTTTATAAGTGTGTGGCAGTTATAACATCCAGAAGGTAATTTCTAGGTAAGTTGCAATTTCATATGCAGTTCCATTTTTCTGGCTTACACAAATGGATCTAAAGTTTTTGAAGAGGCAGTAAGTGACTGCACAATGTGTGCCATCTCAAGACTACTGACCAAGAAAGCAAGAAGCATTACAATTTTTACAACTGAGTTTGATTGGTTTCTGGCTGATGCATTTGTCTCAAGGTTTTCACATGAGTGACATTCTGCAGTGTTTTCTTAGGAGACAGACAGGAAGAGCTAAATAAGATTTTGCATCTCATTGTGGAGAGCTTAACAATAAACTGCTATTAATAGATATATAATTTTTAATGAATATGACAACAGAGATAACAAGAAACTTAGTATTTCCTACATATTTGTTTTCATCTGTTTGTCAACTGCCTTTGAGTTCTTCCTTAAAATTACAACCAAACAACTACAAACAGGTATTATAAAGTTTCTAAGTCCTGTATTGCTGTTTTGTGCTAACATACATTTCAGTAGAGCATTGCTGCCATACATGATGCACTGAGCTATGATAATTCAAGTGCAGCAAACTGTAAAAACACTGAGAGCAGGTCAGCTGTTCCATGTTGCTGTGACTTCTCCTCACGAAGTTGTTGACAATTTTTAATCAAGGGCATAGTTACCCTTGGTACTGGGCACACAGACTATCCCTGGCCAGAAGAAATCTCATCCTAACAGGGTTTCATAGGATCACAGAATCACAGAGTGTGTCAGGCTGGAAGGGACCTTTGAAGGTCATTTAGTCCAACCCCCTGCGGTGACCAGGGACACCTTTAACTAGATCAGGTTGCTCAGAGCTTCATCAAGCCTGACTTTGAATATCTCCTCAGAGGCCCATCAAGCCTGACCTTGAATATCTCCAGGGATGGGGCCTCCACCACCTCTGTGGGCAACCTGTTCCAGTGTCTCACCACCCTCAGAGTGAAGAACGTCTTCCTAATCTGTAATCTAAACCCACTCTGCTCTTGTTTAAAACCATTGCCCCTTGTCCTATTGCTATATGCCCTTCCTCAGCTTTCCTGTAGGTCCCTTCAGGTAATTTTATCCAGGCTGAACCAGCCCAATTCTCCTTCACATGAGAGCTGCTCCAGCCCTCTGATCATCCTTGTGGCCCGCATCTGGACCCACTCCAAGAGGTCCATGTCCCTCTTGTGCTGAGGGCTCTGAAGTTGGATGCAGTACTCCAGATGGGCTGTCACCAGAGCAGAGTAGAGGAGGAGAGTCACCTCTCTTGATCTGCTGGCCACAGTTCTTGTGATGCAGCCTAGGATGGGGTTGGCCTTCTGGGTTCTGAGTACACATTGTTGGCTCATGTCCAGCTTTTTGTCCATCAGTAGCCCCAATCCTTTTCTGCAAGGCTGCTCTCTATCTAATACCAACTTTCAGCTGTGGTTTGCATCTCTAAATGTCTAAATCACAGGGACTCCTGTTGCTATAACCTAGGGATGTAAATCTCTCTTTTCGAGGTCCAGCTCTGTGACTGACAGTTTTTCCTTTCTGAAGGCCAGGCCTGTGCATAAGGGGCACAAAACTGGGATGGTGCAGGAACAATACTGCAACAGTGTCGTGGTTTTGCCCCAGCCGGGGGCCGCACCCCACACAGTCGCTTGTACTTTTAAAAGGAAGGGGGAAGGAAAGTTGGGGGAGGGGGAAAAGGGAAGGAAGAAAGGAGGGAACGAAACCACAACCTAGAAACCAGAACCACGCAGGCTGGGATAAGGATAGTTTACTAAACAATAACAGAAAACTAGATATAACAATAACAGAAGTTTAAAGCACAAAATAGATGAAACTGGTGATACACAATGCAATTTCTCACCAAATCACACAACTCAGGCCGCACAGCTTAGAACCGAACCCGACCGTCCCCAGAAACTGCACGTCCTGGCGTTGTCTCCCCCTCTTCCCCCCAGTCCCCCCTTATACTGAGCATGACGTAACTGGCATGGAATATCCTCTTTGGCCAATTCGGGTCACCTGTCCTGGCTGCGTCCCCTCCTTTCTCACTAGTAAGGAAGTATGCAGAGCTGAGAAAGGTACTTGATTGCCCGGCAACAAATCGGAGACATCAGGGTGCTATCAGCACTATTCTCATGCTAACACCCAAACATGGCATTCCATCCACTGCTAAAAAAAAAATTTAACTCCATCATAGCTGAAACCAGGACAAACAGGAATAAATACATCAGGAAAGCAGGGGGATTTGTCTCAGTAGTTTTATAGGCTACTTGATAAAGTGTGAGTTGGTTGTGGGAGCAGAAAATGCAGGCAAGGAAAGAAAGAGTAATCCTGTTATATCACATGGTGTGGAAATGCAGATGTGTAACCCCATCATTTAGATGAAGACTGCATTGAGAGATGTTGTATAGCTATAAAGAAATATTATGTAGAAGAAAGGACTGCTCCAAGCACTGTACTCTCCAGTTGTTTAAAACCTCCCCCTTACCACATTCAAAAAAAGAAGATGTCTTTCCAACTTTGGTTTCCCATAACATGCAAGGAATATATACAATCCAGCTGAGATAACAAATATATGTTAATTAAGAGAATTCAGTCTTGAAAATTTGAATTACTCTTCTGATTTATTTGTGTACTTTGCCTATAGAGGATAATGTTTTTTCTGTTCTCAAGAGCAATTCATACAAGTTTCTGTCCCTTAAACAGGCAACAGACTGATCCTCAGAGCTGACCTCTTAGATACTGAGAACATTTTGGGCACAGCAGTTAGTGTGACCACTAGGTAGGTACTTGCAGTGTGATGGGTTTATGTTTTTCTTTTTTCTTTTTGGTAATTATGATTTTCTTGGTAATAATCTTCATTCCAAAGCATGTTGGAAAGGAAGAATTTCTTGTGGTTTAACCCCAGCTGGCAGGGCAGCCCCATGGTCCTCCCTAGTGGGATGGAGAGAGAATCAGGAGAGTGAAAGTGAGGGAAATCCTGGGTTGAGATAAAGGAAGTTTAAGAGGTAAAGCAAAAGCTGCCCAAAGCAAGACAAGGAATCCCTTCACCAGTGCCTATGGCAGGCAGGAGCTCAGCCATCCCTGGGGCAGCAGGGCTCTGTCATGCCTAACAGGATGGGGAGACAAATGCTACCACTCCCAACATCCCCCCTTCCTTTCTCTTCCCCAGCTTTATCTGCTGAGCATCACATTATATGGTATGGGATATCCCTTGGGTCATTGGGGTCACCTGTCCTGGCTCTGTCCTCTCCCAACCTCTTGTGCACCCCCAGCCCACTCACTGGTGGGGTGGGGTGAGGAGCAGCAAAGCCCTTGTCTCTGTGTGAGCACTGCTCAGCAGGAACAGAAACATCCCTGTGCTACCAGCACTGCTTCAAGCACAGACACAAAACACACCCCCATACCAGCTACTGTGAAGAGAATTATTTCAGCTGAAGCCAGGGCACAATTACTGAACGAAGAAGGACTTTTTAAGGATGCAAACATTTCTGTAAGCAGGTAGCAGAATTCTAGTGAGAAGCAGCAGTTCATTGAGACAAAGGAAAAGCTTTAGTGGCAATGCTGTATGCTTTTTTTCCACAGAATCACAGAATCACAGAATCGTAGGGGTTGGAAGGGACCTCCAGAGATCATCGGGTCCAACCCCCCTGCCAAAGCAGCTCACCAGCTCATATTGCACAGACAGGCGTCCAGATGAGTCTTGAATCTCTCCAGAGAAGGAGACTCCACCACCTCCCTGGGCAGCCTGTCCCAGGGCTCTGTCACCCTCACTGGGGAAAAGTTCTGCCGCATGTTGATGCAGAACTTCCTGTGCTCCAACTTGCAGCCATTGCCCCTTGTCCTGTCCCCACAGACACTGAAAAGGGGCTGGCCATTTCCCCCTGCATCCCATACTTAAGATATTTATAAACATTAATTAGGTCCCCCCTCAGTCTTCTTTTCTCCAGGCTGAACAGCCCCAGCTCACTCAGCCTTTCCTCATACGGGAGATGCTCCAGGCCCTTCATCATCTCTGTAGCCTCCTCTGGACTCTCTCCAGGAGATCCCTGTCTTTTTTATACCAGGGAGCCCTGAACTAGACACAATACTCCAGGTGGGGCCTGACCAGGGCAGAGTAGAGGGGGAGGATCACCTCCTTCGACCTGCTGGCCACACTCTTCCTGATGCATCCCAGAATCCCATTGGCCCTCTTAGCCACCAGGGCACACTGCTGGCTCACAGCCACCCTGCCATCAAGCAGGACCCCCAGGTCCTTCTCCACAGAGCTCTTCTCCAGCAGGTCATCCCCCAGCCTATGGCTGTGCTTTTTGCCAGCCTTACATATTTTCCTACAGTCACCTACACTTCTCTGGAATTAGATAGCAATGAAGAATTGCTATGTCTCCACTGCCTTTCTTGTTGCCTTGAGCACAAATCCTGCCCAGGGAGTCAATGTAGGATGGCAACATTAGGATCACTCCAAAACCCAAGCCTGGCAGCTGGGCAGGGAGATAAATTTGATGTTGCAGTTTCATTTTTGAAATTTTTGGTCACTGAATTTTCCCTTCTCATCTAGGTGGGCTTATTTCCCTTCATGTAGTGGTTAGGAATTATGTAGGCAGCATTTAGGCTAAGGAGAGCATACTAAGCTACGCTGAAGCTCTGAATTATTCCCTACGCTGCTGAGCCCAGGGATGTGACAGACTGGTGTCCTCAAGTGCAGAGCCATCCTGCGCCTCATCCCTGGCAGTGCAGGAACCAATGGATGGTCAAGGAGGTAAATAACGTTTTCTGGTTTAATGCATGCACATTAAGACACTAATTTCAAGAATAATTGTAGCAAACCCTTACATTGTTCAATGTATTTCTCTTTGCCTGTTGTTTACAAATGAATATTTGAAAGACAGATTGTAGTGACCTGTGTGCAGATTTCATAAATAAAAGAGTACTTCACAAATAAAAGTGCATTTTCTCCCTTGAAAGCCTAGGAGAAAGATTTACTCTACAGAGGTTAATACCAGTACACAATATAAAACTATTTCCAACCTTGGAATTTCCACAGGTATTTTTTTCCTTCTCATTTTATTGAATGTTCTACATCTACTCCCTATTGTACAGCCTACAATTCAGCCTGCAGAAAAATTGAAAAGCAACAGATATTAGTTTTTGCCTTTGATTAGAGGGAAAGGCAATGGTACTGTATGTAGATAGGTGGCACTCATCACTCGTGTCTTAGGAACCTCCTCTGCAACTGGTGATCTGTGGAAAAATTCATCAAGATACAGAAATATTGGTGACACAAGGAAAGTTAATAAAGGAAAAATCAAGTATAATGTTTTTAAAAAACCTTTTTTCCTTTTTTGTTTTTTGCATTAAAGTCTCTTACCTTTTCTAGCTGAAATTTAATTTTGATTTCTTCAGCATGGGATTTAGGGTTTCTTTCTTTGCTGTGATATTTCCTCAACTGGACATAGAAATTGTTGTTGAGGTACTAAACTTCTGAGAAGACTGGAAGCAGAAGAAGTATAGTGCTGAAAAATTACAGGATGCTAATCACAGCAAGCCTGCCTTCTTTCAAAACAGAAATAATCAGGAATTGGTAAAGGTTCTCTTGGGATCATACCTACCTTTTAATATAAGATTTTTAAAAAAGGAAAGATACTGCTATCATCCTTTTACTCTGGATTTCCCCCCCCTTTTTTTTCCTTTGTATAAGGGGTGATTGGCTTGTTTTGCTTGCCTTCACACAACTGTACTGATTCTGGCAAGAAGTATTGTTTTGATTTAATTCCTCCATATTCAGCACATTCTGTTTTCCAAGCCCTTTTTTGATTCTACCTGGGAACATGGATTTCCCCTTCAGACACTTGGCATGTGACAGTTTATAGTACCTGATAAGGATATGATGGTTCTTACATGTTTTTAAAAATGCTTAAAAGTTAATAAAATTGCTTTACAAATGTATTAATCTGTGTGATTTGTACTGTATTCTGCCTTAAGCATTTAGGGAAATGCCTTCAAAAATAATATATAATCTGTAGAAAGAACAGTGCTTAGAAAGACCATTAATTCAGAAGTGGTTGACCACTGTTACCTGAAATGTTGGCCCAATGCTTTTGGGGGACTTGGATGTGAACTAAACTTCACAGAATCACAGAATCACAGGGGTTGGAAAGGACCTCCCAGAGATCATCGGGTCCAACCCCCCTGCCAAAGCAGGTTCCCTAGGACAGGCATCACAGGTATGTGTCCAGACACGTCTTGAATATCTCCAGAGAAGGAGGCCCCACAAGCCCCCTGGGCAGCCTGTCCCAGGGCTCGGTCACACTCACCGGGAAGAAGTTCTTCCCCAGATTGGTGCGGAACTTCCTGTGCTCCAACTTGAAGCCGTTGCCCCTTGTCCTGTCTCCACAGACCATTGAAAAGAGGCTGACAGTGTGCGCGGGTGGCCAAGAAGGCCAACGGCATCCTGGCTTGCATCAAAAATAGTGTTACTAGTAGGAGCAGGGAGGTAATTGTCCCCCTGTACTCAGCACTTGTGAGGCCGCATCTCGAGTACTGTGTTCAGTTTTGGGCCCCTCACTACAGGAAAGACATTGAGGCTCTGGAACGCGTTCAGAGGAGGGCTACTAAGCTGGTGAGGGGTCTGGAACACAGGCCTTACGAGGAGCGTCTGAGGAAGCTGGGATTGTTCAGCCTGGAGAAGAGGAGGCTTAGGGGAGACCTTATAGCTCTCTATAACTTCCTGAAGGGAGGTTGTAGTGAGCTGGGGCTCGGCCTCTTCTCCCGTGTAGGCAGTGACAGAACTAGAGGGAATGGTAGCAAGCTGCGCCAGGGGAGATTCAGGCTCGACATTAGGAAGCACTACTTCTCAGAAAGGGTAGTCAGGCACTGGAATGCACTGCCCAGGGAGGTGGTGGAGTCACCAACCCTGGGGGTGTTCAAGGAAAGACTGGATGTTGTATTGAGGGATATGGTTTAGTGGGAGCTAGTAGTAATAGGTGAATGGTTGGACTGGATGATCTTCTAGGTCTTTTCCAACCTTGATAATTCTGTGATTCTGTGATTCTGTGACCAGTTCCCCCTGTGTCCCACACTTGAGATATTTATAAACATTAATAAGATCCCCTCTGAACCTTCTTTTCTCAAGGCTGAACATCCCCAGTTTCTTCAGCCCTGTGTATCTTTCTCCCAGGTATGAGGAGACCCTCATGTCTCCCATTCCTCTAACTTGCTCTGGATTTCTGGTTTCCATCAGGATTACTTTATGACGCCCTTGCTGCTCCTTACCCAGTGAGGGTGAGGGAGCCCTGGGACAGGCTGCCCAGGGGGGTGGTGGAGTCTCCTTCTCTGGAGAGATTCAAGAGTCGTCTGGACGCCTGTCTGTGCAATATGAGCTGGGGAGCTGCTTTGGCAGGGGGGTTGGACCCGATGATCTCTCGAGGTCCCTTCCAACCCCTGTGATTCTGTGATTCTGTGATCTTAAAATGGGCATAGCTTATTCCCTTGGCTCTGCCTGAACACTAATTTACAGTCTTGAAGTGTCTTTACTGGGTAGAGGAGAAAACTCTAAGTCCGGTCTTCTTGTAGCACAAGATGTGCAGCTGCCTCTGCACCATCACTCACTCTTACATCACGGCAGCATCACGCTTTGCTATTCTAAGTGAAAATGAGATGCCCTATTTTTAGACAGCTGGAGAAATTAATGCTATTTAGCAGCTGTTTTAATTACAAAAGCAGATAAAAAATATTGTGAAGTGCCAGGACTGAATTAATAAAACTCTTTTTTTTTTTTTCTCTCTTTAATCAAGTTATATCATCCTGTAAAAATCCTGTGATTGGTTTCTTTTCTAATAGAAAGATATTCTTCAGCCAGGTGACAGGTGATAGGACAAGGGGCAATGGCATGAAGCTGTGCCAGGGCAGGTTTAGATTGGATGTTAGGAAAAAAATTTTTACTGAAAGAGTTGTGAGGGCCTGGAACAGGCTGCCCAGGGAGGGGCTGAGTCACCTTCCCTGGATGTGTTCAAAAAAAGGGTAGATGTGAGGTACTTAGGGGTATGGTTTAGTTTAGGATGAGAATGGTTGGACTTGATGATCTTAAAGGTCTTTTCCAGCCTTGTGATTCTGTGATTCTGTGATGTCTGTGATCTATAGGATGGGATACAATTGGCATATGAGTGAAGTTTTCCTTTGCTGGAATGTCATAAATTGTGTACTCCTGTTATTGTTTTGGGAAAGGACTTCAGGCTGACTGATTTAGAGTTGGTGGTGGACTTGGCAGTGTTAGGTTTATGGTTGGGCTCAGCCATCTCAGAGGTCTTTTTCCAGCTGAAACAGCTCTATGGCCTTTGGAGTGTTCTCCCTGCCCTTGCTGCCAAGCTTTTACTGCATCCACAGAACAGTGAGATCAGGTTCTCTCAAAGAGCAAACTGACTTTCCAACTTGCTGAAGAAATCTCAGCTGTTAGAGTCCTGAACTCCAGTGTTATATAGAAAATCAGCAGATGGAGGCTAGGAGGCAGTTGCATTACAATAGACACTGGAGTCCATTCGCAGGTATTCAGAGAGTTCTCTTCATGTTTTCTCATTTGATTAGAATTCTATTGTCTTCCATGTTTTTTTATGGTTTTTTTTTCAAAAGAGTAATGTGAAAGACTCAGTCTGCTGCCTATGTATAGGTGTCTGTCACCCAGAGGATTTTAGAGAGTGGTGTTTTGCAATGGTTTTATTATAGAATTTATGTTTTACTGGTCCTGTGAGTAAAGCACAACTTAATGGAATTTATAATAAAACTATAAGCCTCATACAAATCCACTTCAAATGAAAGCTGTAATTTCTGCTGCCATACTAACATTCTGTATTTTTAAGTGATTGATATAACTGCTGATATAAATGTTCTGGTAATTAAGTGTGCTACAAACACGTTCTTTCGATGCAACGAGCTCAGCTTAGCCATGCCTGAAATCCTTTCCAAGAGCATTTCTACAACACAGGCAGGAGTAATTAATCCCAGGCTCCCTAAACTATACAGATTTCCTTATAGATTTATACAGCACCAGATTTTATTCCTGTCCCATCCAGAAAAGGAGATCTCAGAAGCACATTTGTCTCCTCCAGAGACAGGAGGGATGAAACAGGCTTCCCCAGCAATCCCTGTATGCTGGGGTCAGCCACAGAGCCAACTGCTGCAATGATCTCCAGCCACACTTGGGGTGGCATTGGGTGGCCCATACATGTGCACTGAACTACCAGAAAGGAAACAGCACCTATGAGAGACTGGTACTGATTTGGTTTATCAAACTCAGATCACCCAGGGTAACATGCAGCATCTTTCAAAAACAGAAGCCCAGACTGGTTTGGGTGGGAAAGGTTCTCAGGGCCCCCTGGTGCTACCCCTGCCATGGGCAGGGACACCACCCTCAAGCCCAGGATGCCCAAAGCCCCATCCAACCTGACTTTGAACCTTGTCAGGGATCCAGGGGCAGCCACAACTTCTCTGGGTACCCTATGCCAGGGCCTTCCCCCCTCCCCAGGAAGGATTTATCCCAGATGGACACCAATGTGCAGGGGAGTTCAACCAAATCCCACATTTGTTGCCAATTTTTTGTGCTTGCATAATTTAACACACTCTGGCTTCCTTTCACCCCCACCATCCATGTAGGTGCCGTGATCTGGAGTGGTTTGAGTCAGGAGTATTGATAGAATTTATCAGTGTCACAGGGCTTGGTCATCCTTCCCATATTTGTCCCTTGTCCTCAAATGACCACAAGCACTCTTCTCACTTCATCATGTTGATATGTCAGGGGACCGTGAATACTTAGTAGCTGGGAGGAACCTGGCTGATTTACTTGGGAAATTAGGAAGATTTGGCCCTGGCAAAATATAGAAGTAATTTTTGAATTTATTTTTTAAACATAATTTCCTTATCCTTCTTGACTAGTGCTAGAGGCAGAATTAGTGATCTCTGTAGTCTCCTTTCTATATGCTAATACTAACAAGAAATAATGATACCATTTGTTTGCTGTCAAATGAAGAACAACAAATGTATAACCTAGCATCCAGTGCCAAAATAATACATTACATCCCATATTTCTATGCTCATGGAGTCCAGAATCAAGATCCCATTTAATTTCTTCAGTTTCTCTGTCTGGGAATTACCTTAGAAATCATAGAGCAACTTCTGCATCAACCATAGATTTAGTATGATATTTTAAGGGATAAATTTTGTGTCTCTTTATTGTAGATACATCATTGGTGTTACAACATCCAAGGGTACTTGACAACATTCTTAAAACGTGGTTTGAAATAGCCAGTGTTCTGTATAAAAATGTCAGCAGTTTTCAAACAGGGCATTTCTGTGCAAAGGCATGGAAATAATTCCTTCACAGTGTTTCAGTGCAGGCAGAAGCTGCTACTGCATTAATGTTGTTTAAATAACAAAATAAGCTTATTGTTTGCTCAGAGCATCGAGTCCCTGAAGACTTTTAGCCTCTCACTGCACGATTTCTCATCCCATAAAATTCCAGCAGTCTGAAAAGATAAACTTCCTCCTGTAATAAACTTAGAGGGGCATTCCTTTAGTTTACTGGAGAAACTGTTGCTTTGTAAATCTGAAGTTCCTAGTCCTAATCCCATTAAAGGAAACCAAGTATTATGAGAATTTTACAGAGCGTAGCAGTTGCAACGCTGCCTTTGATCTATAAGTGGCAGTATTTATTTGTTGGAGCTGGTAGAATTTGTAGCAGGAATGTCTGATGTTTGTGGAGTCCTGTGTGTCACATTTCCAACTACGCTGGATGTAAATCAGCTGCAGCATCGTGCCACTGAGAAGCACAATTTGAAGAATAATTGCCAGCATTTTGCAATGATTCCATTTTTTGCATTACAGCTTAGTAGACATTTGAGAGAGAGATGTCTCTGTAAGCAAAAAAAACCCACAAAATATAGTCATGACCCTGATGATTTTTCTTATTTTTGTCTTTCTCCACATTTAGAAATGCCTTTCCATGTGTTTATTATTCATTCAGTCAGTGACTGAGCAACAAGTGGAACATGTTGTAAAGCCATTGCACATGTGGTTTGACCTGCCCACATTCTCCCCTATTGACTAAGCTATACTAATCACATCTAACCCTCCCAAGTCTTATGGAAGGGCTTGGACTATCATCCCAAATCTGTTCTTCACCTGCTGTCTCACCAAGTGTTTCCTGACTATTTAGCTCAAGTTATAATGCAAGATTTGTGCTTAACTTGGATATCTATATACAGAAGACCTTAGACTTAGAGGTGGCAATCCTTTTTTCCTGAGGTGTCTGGGTTGTCTGGAGTCTTAGGTGACTGCTGTGAAGTGCTCTCCTGTTGTCTAGCACTTGTGTGTTTTCAGGATGTTGCTTTTCCACCCTACCTGAGCACCTGAAAGAGTAGCATTGAAGGCTCCACAGTCATTCTGCACTGCAGGCTGGTCTTTGAGCAGTCCAGATAAAATCTCCAAGACCAGTACTTCTACAGATGTTTTGAAAATGGGAGTGAGAAATTGTGCATACCTCCCCAGATACTTTTAGATCACATCACTCCCTGGTGAGGATGAAGGTCCTTTTATTGGTGAGCTGTCAAACTCCATAGAGCCCCACAGAGTCTGCATGGGGCAAATGACCATCCTGTTGGATGGCTGTCTCTGAAGTGTTATGTTGTAACTATCCACCATAACCTGAAAGAGGACCATTGCATAGTATTTCTGTGCTACATGTCATTAATTCAAATGTCTCTGCTTTATAGTCAAGTATTCCAGCCTTTTCAGAGATACTTGTTGGGTGGCAGTGAGACCTTTCTGAAAGGTCAGAACTTCTCTTTCTAATTTGACAGGTCCCAGTGCTTTTCACCTTTGACATTCAGAGCAAGCAAAGGTGTTACAGTTCAAGACTAAGAGCTGCCCTTCTTGAACCACTGTGAGAATGCTAAACTTGCTGCTCAAGAGGTTATTTTCAGAAACACAACAATGAAACTGTCAGAATGGGGAAAAAATCAAACAAAAAAAAAAATCCCACATGCTGAAATCCTCAAGGATATCAGCCTGGCTTTTATACTTCTTAAGGGTTACATTGATAACATTTCTCAAGAAATATGTGCTCACTCTAGTCAAAACAAAACTTTTGCTTGTTTTCCTTAGTTCAGCCTCAGCTGGGGGTTAAACATCTAGGCTGCTTCCTAAAATTGGATCACGTAGTTTGATCTCCTTACTTAATAGCATCTCAGTCCTTTCCCAGTCACAATATTCTCAGAAAGCTATATATGTTCATCTTTCTGATAATACACATTTATCTGATATAGGTTTTCTATGTGTGTGTGTCTGAATGCCAAAGGTTCATCTCTGGAAGGGTCTTTGGAGCCCCTCCTGCTTACCATTGGGTTAACAACATAAACTAATTACAGTGCTTCATGGTATTGAACATTTCTTGCTAGAACCCTGGAAAGTGAGAATTGACATAGCTACATAGGTCCTCAGCTCCTTGCCCTGGGGGATGTTCTTGACTTTCACTGCAAGGTTGCTCAGATACAACAACCCAAAACCTTGCCTATCATGTGCCTCGTTATGGGCATTCTCAGATGATCTCTTCACTACATGTGTAGGAAGACAGTGATGGAGAGGTACTTGACCTGTAAGTACATATGGGTATGGACCAGTCTTCTGGAGGCAGATATTTGGCATCAGAAGTAATTTAGTGGTTTTTCTTGTCCATCTAGGATTATGGGTCCAACTGCCTCCCACAGTATTTTAATAGAAAACCCTAAAACCAGCTCAGCAATGGAGATATTTTCATGTTAAAATCCTGGTGTTAAATGCTGAGAAATCAGCACTGTGTGTGGGAGAGTGGAAAAAGGTCTGTCAAAACCCTTCCTCCCTGTCAGCCACCTTAAGTTTCCTCTGTTTCTGCCTCCTGTTTGTGAGAGATACCTCAGGATTTATTCAGAATACCCATAACTTTAAAGAAACACGGATCATTTGAAGTGCAAGTTTTAAATCTATGGAATTACAAACGGTGCATGTTTTGTTATCATGCACTATGGGAAAATTGCAATACAGAACAGGGAAAAAATATCCTGCTCACATTAAATGTGTAGTTTTGCAGCTGTTGTCACTCCATAAGTTACTCTCTGAGCTCAGGTCAAGCAGCAGTTTTTCTTTGAGGAATGAAAAGTAGAGAGATTTCACAAAATGTGACATGCATGCAATGCATTATGCAATATATTAATTAACATTGTGTAATGTATACGTATGTGGAATATATGTGTGATGTACATTTTCAAAATAATCACAGAATCACAGAATCACAGGGGTTGGAAGGGACCTTGAGAGATCATCGGGTCCAACCCCCCTGCCAAAGCAGCTCCCCAGCTCATATTGCACAGACGGGCGTCCAGACGAGTCTGGAATCTCTCCAGAGAAGGAGACTCCACCACCTCCCTGGGCAGCCTGTTCCAGGGCTCCCTCACCCTCACTGGGGAAAAGTTCTTCCCCATGTTGGTGCAGAACTCCCTGTGCTCCAATTTGCAGCCATTGCCCCTTGTCCTGTCCCCACAGACACTGAAAAGGGGTTGGCCAATTCCCCCTGCATCCCATACTTAAGATATTTATAAACATTAATTAGGTTCCCCCTCAGTCTTCTTTTCTCCAGGCTGAACAGCCCCAGCTCACTCAGCCTTTCCTCATACGGGAGATGTTCCAGGCCCTTCATCATCTCCGTAGCCCTTCTCTGGACTCTCTCCAGGAGATCCCTGTCTTTTTTATCCCAGGGAGCCCAGAACTGGACACAATACTCCAGGTGGGGCCTGACCAGGGCAGAGTAGAGGGGGAGGATCCCCTCCTTCGACCTGCTGGCCACACTCTTCCTGATGCATCCCAGGATCCCATTGGCCCTCTTAGCCACCAGGGCACACTGCTGGCTCACAGCCAACCTGTCATCAAGCAGGACCCCCAGGTCCTTCTCCACAGAGCTCTTCTCCAGCAGGTCATCCCCCAGCCTGTACTGATACTGACGGTTATTCCTCCCCAGGTGCAAGACTTTACACTTGCTTCTATTAAACCTCATCTGGTTTCTCCCTGCCCAGCTTTCCAGCCTGGGCAGGTCTCGCTGGAGACAACGCAAAATTAAAAGATGTGAGAAGGAAGCTACTAAATTTTATATGCAAATAACATGAATCTGAGACGGATCAATATATCTGTGCTATGTCTGCTTCCCAACTGCAGAGGGCTGCAGAGTTAACTTGAAGGTAGGAAGATCTTTCACGTTAATGCTGCTCCTCCTCCGCTGCCTCCTCCTTCTTCTTCTCCTCCTCCTCCTCCTCCTCCTCTTGTCATTCATAATGGCTGAATGAAATTATCATTATAACCCTTGCCTGTGTTTGTGTAATGAATGTCATCTTCTTTAAAACTCTTCCTTTCAGAATACCGCATGTACCTTGATAAACGCTGGCACAATGGGTGGAAAGAAGAGCCTTGACCTAGAATTGTTTTGTTTTCGTTGGAAAGAGTAATCTTTAATTTATTTTTTTTTCTATTTTAGTTGGTTTTCTGGTGACTGATACAGCTCATTTGGTTTTAAGAGCCTAACTTCCCTAAAGGTAGCACTGCCAAACCTCCCCGGTGCCTTTCTGAATGGCTGAAAGGCTCACACACTTTATTTTCTATTTATGTATTTGCTCCAACATTTATATAGGAGGAGAGAAAAAAAAAAACATCTCTGTCCTAGAAGCCAGAAATTTTATTTGTTTTCTATACAGGATGTAACAACATTCCACCTATTTTCAACTAGGAGGTATAGAAGGGCCATATATATATATAGATAGATTTTGTGTGTGTGTATGTGTATTATAGATACATGTGTGTTTATTATATATATGTGTGTGTGTTTATTTTATATATATATGTATATTTATATATATGCATATGCATGTGTGTTTATTTTATATATATATATATGTATATTTTTATATATATATGCACACACACCCCATGCCAAGGTACAGTTCAAGCAGGGTATTTTTACCATCACCATTTTACCTCTCATTCTGCTTTAGTATATACTTCCACCTTCAGTAATTTACATAAACATACATAGTCTATGAATAATGCATGAGACGTATTTTAAATGTGGGGCTTCCAGTTCCCACAGTGTGGTATTGTATACAACAATTTGATTGGCTCGGCTCTGTTTTCATTACAGGCAATTTCTGGGAACACAAAAGAGGTTGGAAAGGCTGACAGGAATGGACAATCTTTATTTTGTGAGAAATATTTGTAGCCTTTTCATGGCATTTGTATTGAAAAGTTTTGGCTGCGATTGTTGATCCCTGATTTTTGCTTTTTTTTTTTTTTTTTTTTTTTTCCCTGGGAATAATGCATTAGAAGGTCTGTGATTGCTCTTTTGTAGAGTCAGTCAGGTCTGTGATATTTTTTTTCTCTTTTTTAGAAGATACTGCTGGATTTATTCTCCCTTCGCATAAATGTGAGCACAAGGTATAAGTAAGTAAAGAGACATTGAATTTCATAAAGTCTCAATTAAAGTAATGAGGCAATACTAAGAAACACTTGAATAAGTTGAAATACAGTGTTATACAGAAATTAGAATATAGAGGGTCTGGTTTACAGTATTTTAGGGACTTGTTTCAGGAGAGTGAAATGGTTTCTAAACGTACATTCATCTTTTTCTTTTCTGCAAGTTGATGCTTTTACAACATATAGCTCATCCTTACCTTATATAATCACGTGTACAGAGGAGAAAGACATTGTTTTAAGTAACCACACAAAGGTTTTACTTTTATTTTAACAATATCTTAATCATGTCATTATATTCATGGAGAAAAAAACCCCAGAAAAACCCCCCAAAACCACAAAAATAGATTCTTTCTCTTCCTCTCCCCACAAAGAACTTTCACTTATTAAAAAGTTTGGGGGTCCCGAAGCCTCTGATGATTTGATTAGTAATTTTCCAAGTTCTCCAAGCACATTCATGAAAGTAAATAGTACTTTTCCTGAAATAAAGCGAATGTCAGTGTGCCAGCCTGACTGCAGCTTTAATCATCCTTCAGTTTCATCCAGTTACACAAACAGATGTTTGGTTTAGAGATTTTTTGTATCTGCAAATGACTCAGAAAAAAACCTGTTCTTGATTCCTTTCAATACGATGGGGAAGCATCTGAGGTTACTATAGAAACCGTTTCACAAGGTGTTTAACTGGCTGTGTAGGTGATTAGGTCATCTACAAGTTCTCACAGTTAGCTCTGATTAATATATTTAATAGCTGAGGATACTGTCATTTCACCATCTGCTGCTTATATTAATCATTCCATAAATGAATGGGTTTTAGCTGCTGATCGCACATTGAATCAAAGCAATGAAAACTCAATGCTGAAATGCCTTTTCCCCCCCCTGTTTTCAGTGACAGCAGCTGAACTTTGTCAAGCAGTTAGCATTTCAGGACTGTGGCATCTAGTTTCTGATAGGTTACCTGCACAAATTTTTGTTTTTCTCACTCCAGCCCTAACCAAAAGGAGACAATGAATGAACAAACGTGCAGCTACAACTCCTGAAGAGTAAATAACCCACGTGAAGGCAAGGCAAACTGCAGCACCTGCCCTTCCACCTCTCCTCAGGGGTGCAGAGGAGTACGGGAGGGAGGGAGGGATGGCTGTGCTTGCTTTCCACCTGCACAAGGCCCAGTTGTGCAAAGGCTGGTGAGCTCCTTCCACAAAGGGACACCCAGGCTCCGAGGACTGACACTCCACAAGGCAAATCCTGGCTTACACGGGTGTGTTTTCTCTCTCTGCTCCTGTGTTTTGCTGTTTAGAAAGCTGATTCCAAAATGTTGCTAGTAAACACCTGAAGGTGGTGTAAAGGAAGTTCTTCCTCCTCCTCTGCAAAATCCTGTCCCAGGGTTTTGTTTTTATTCTGTGATGCCACCAGTTCTGCCATAAACTCATACACAAATGTCCATAAAAAGCTATTTACCCAGCTGCTAAAATGTAAAGCACCTTTCATGCTACTAATCACCATGGAAGAGAAACTGTTTTCCAGTGACATGCACTGTCTGGACAGAAATCCAAAAACTGTGAAGCTGTCAGATTGCATAGTTCTTTGCAAACCAAGCACTCAGATCATCTTCTCTAACATTCACAAACTCAGGCCCACTTTTTAGTGAAACTAAATCAGCTTTTAATGAGGGTTTTTTTTTTTTTCTGATTAAATTGGTGGAAAGATAGCTAAATTGTGAGATTTGGAGTTTTATTGGGGGGTGCTTGTTTTAGGGTATTTCTTTTTTTGTATTATTATTATTTCCTTGCTGAGGAGCAAGGAAAAGCAATTCCTGTGCGTTGAATAATTCTAAACAAAAGAAGATAAAGCAGAAAACTTGTTTTCTTTTGCTTAGCTCTGCTCTTCCAGCAACTACTGTAAATTTAATACAGTGGAATCCTAATCAAGATGCTCTTTGTTTCCATTTAAAAGAATACTTGATTAACTGAAAATGTTACTTGAATATTAATTTCTTTGGGCAGATACAATACCATTGAACAACTGAGAGGCTCTCAAGCCAGTTCCTCAGTGGGTACATGTCAGAAGAGCTTTGCTAGAGCCAGCAGAAGTGCCTGCTTCCCAAAGCTGGAAACCACCATATCTGAGTACAAATGCAACTCCAGTCCTGAAAGGAATTTGGGCACCTCGGTCCTATTTGCACAATGAATTATAAGCAATTGGCCAAATCACTTGCCACATCAGGGTTATCAAGGGTGACCATATCAGGTTATCCAGGGTGGCTGTGAGTTACATGTCATGGTATACGGTCACACACAGCTGAGTTGAAACAGACCACTGAGATGCAGGGATTCATGTTGGATTTGTTGTGCACCAAGTAAGACTAGGCAGGGGATGAAAATGCTCATTGTGAAATCAGAAAAAGGAGTTGGTGAAGTATGGAGACACCCAAAGCTCACAGATGCCACAGTGTCAAGACCCTCATGTAATGAGTGCAGTTGTATTTATTTTGCAGTGATCACAGAGAAGAAGAATTTAATTTAAATGTATTTCTTTATCATAAAAAGATTATGATATAGTAGCAGGAAAGAATCTTAGCAGTAGCTTTCCATTAAAAGCTAGACAATGGGTAGACACTGGCAGGACAAGGGGGATGGATTAAAACTAAAGGAAGGAAGGTTTAGATATTAGGGGGAAGTTTTTTACAGAGAGAGTGGTGAGGTGCTGGAACAGGCTGCCCAGAGAGGTGGTGGGTGCCCCATCCCTGGGGGTGTTCAAGGCCAGGTTGGATGGGGCCCTGGGCAACCTTGTGTAGATCCAGGCCTGAAGTTGTTGTCCCTGCCTGTGGCAGGGGGGTTGGAGCTCTGTGATCCTTGGAGTCCCTTCCAACCCAGACCAGTCTGTGATTCTATGATTAAAAATACCTTTTCTTGGCTAGCATTCAACAACTGTAGTGTGCAAAACCCTTTCTTCTCCTAATGACTTAAAAAAGTGCTCAGCATCCTACGAAAGCGTTCACTTCCCTTCAGAAGTGGGTCATAACATCACCCTCATCACATCTACCTTTTGTATACCTGATACTGATCTGTCGTGCCTCAGCTCCATCCCATCAAGACACAATCAGTCATGAAACAAAAATAAAATAAATATGAAAGCATCTCATTTTGAAACTGCTTTTCCTCTTTTTTTTTTTTCTATAATTACAAGGATTCTGATTCTTGAGGTCCTTTCCTTTCTGAGTAGACTATTCTGGGTGTGATTTCAGCAGCTGTGCAATTATTTCCATTGTCAGCATATTGCACTGGTGTCAAAGTGGTTTTGCACCATTAACATGAGTGTTGGGGCTGTTGACTGTTGGGTCTGGAGCAGACCTGAATGCTGAACAGCTCTGTGTTGTGTCATTTTGGCACATAGGACCGTGGACCAGGATGGAAGCAGGTTTTTTTGTGCAGAGGACGAAGTTGCATCCAAGCTCCCAGCAGCTGGGCAAACTCACTTGCAGAACCTGCCACTTAGAAAGGTCTTTTCTTGAGGACTCTAGTCCCAGTCCTGCTCAGTAAAACTCTCTTACCACTAATATAGAAGGAAAGCTAAATCACAGAAGCCAAATGCTAATTTGCCAATGGTTAAACACTACCATGCAGCCATCATCACCATGGTAATTCACCATGAGGGACTTTCATTGTGGTGCTCTTCATTCCTGAGTGTTCCTCCTGTTCTCCTTGCAGATAGTATAGCTACCAATAATTGCTAAAATTTTAGGATCAGGAGAACTGATGGTATCTTTCTGATAGTGCTTGAACACACAGAATCACAGAATCACAAGGTTGGAAAAGACCTTTAAGATCATCAAGTCCAACCATTCTCATCTTAAACTAAACCATATCCCCAAGTACCTCATCTACCCTTTTTTTGAACACATCCAGGGAAGGTGACTCAGCCCCTCCCTGGGCAGCCTGTTCCAGGCCCTCACAACTCTTTCAGTAACAAATTTTTTCCTAACATCCATTCTAAACCTGCCCTGGCACAGCTTCATGCCATTCCCCCTTGTCCTATCACCTGTCACCTGGCTGAAGAGACCATCACCTACCTCTCTATAACCTCCCTTCAGATAGTTGTAGGTGGTGATAAGGTCTCCCCTCAGCCTCCTCTTCTCTAGGCTAAACAGCCCCAGCTCCCTCAGCTGCTCCTCAGAGGATTTGCCCTCCAGCCCCTTCCCCAGCCTGGTTGCCCTTCTCTGGACTCGCTCCAGGACCTCCATGTCCTTCTTGTGGTGAGGAGCCCAGAACTGGACACAGCACTCGAGGTGTGGCCTCACCAATGCCCAGTACAGGGGCACAATCTCCTCCCCAGACCTACTGGCCACACTGTTTTTGATGCAAGCCAGGATGCCCTTGGCCTTCTTGGCTGCCTGAGCACACTGCTGACTCATATTCAGCCTGCAGTCAACCAGCACCCCCAGGTCCTTCTCTGCCTGACAGCTCTCCAGCCAGTCTCCCCCAGCCTGTAGCGCTGCATGGGGTTGTTCTGTCCCATGTGCAGCACTCTACACTTGGCCTTGTTAAACTTCATCCCATTGGTCTCAGCCCATCGGTCCAGTCTGTTCAGATCCCTCTGAAGAGCCTCCCTAGCCTCAGGCAGATCAACACTTCCTCCTAGTCACACACATGCATGACTTTCATGCTCCTTAAACCAAGAGGAAAGGTTATCTAGATGTAGTTCAGTCAAGCCAGTATCCCAGAAATTCTGCTCTGATGTCACACATCAGGCACTGTTCAACATTATCATTTTTCACTGGGAGCTGAGATGCTTAAGTGCTGCATTGCAACTTTTGAGATGCCTTTTGGAGTTCATTTTGAAAGCAATGATGCCAGTATGAACACGGGGTTGTTCTTTTTAATTGTGATGTTGTTTTGTGCCTTGCCTGTATCGCAGAGGTTAAAATCAAGGTTCCACTTGTTCAACTGTAGGCAGCTACACGGTGATCCCATGAAAAACACTCTGCTTCAGAGCAATCCAAGAAGGCACGTCCGTTGGGCAGCCCTGTTCACATGAGGAGGACGCCATTAGCTGCTGTGAGCTTGAGAAAGGTTAGCTGACCCAGCTGGAGAGCATTAGTTCCTTTCTTCTGTTATGGAAAAATTGGTTTGCCACTTGGGTCAGCATCATGATGTAAATCTTAATGAAAGATTCTGAGATGTCTGAGCAAATCAAGATGTTTGGCCACCCTGATGCTCTTTAATCTGTCTCCCTGCCTTTCTGTCCTTGTATTTTTATTTCTGAGGTTGATAGCTTAGAGCAGTAGCTACTGCAGCCCCCGTAGCCTTTTTTCTCCTCTTGCAGCTTAGGCAGAACTGGTATCTCAATTCTCATTATTTTTATGAGGCTCCTTTCCTTACTGGAAGTGAAGCAAAACTTTAATATTTTGAAAATTATTCCTATCATTCACATTTTAGTCTTCTGGGGCCAAGTCCTTAAGTCCTGATGCAACCCTTAGTCAGTCAAAACTCTCACTGGAGGCATTTGCCTGATTAGGAGATTTTCCTGATCTGCAGGGATGTTATCACAGGAATTTTCAACTGAGTCTGCATTTCTTTCCTATTGGGAGAAAAAAAATGGGAGGAAAATAATCACCCAACTTTATATATTACTATACATTGTAATAGCCATCAAACTTTTATAGCTGTTTTTCAAAACGCTGGGAGACATTTAGCTGTTGTGAATCCACTTGCTGAAGCTGGTTGTAATAGAACTGTGTGTTCTTTACCTTTGCTGGTTATATGCCCTTAGATCTATTGAAGAGCTAGAAAGTTTTTCTGCTGATTCACTGTTGAATTCATCTGGGAAAATGGGACATCCTAGAACTTCCCTGCCTCTTAGGACCTCATCACTATGCAAAACCTAAATCAATGAGGACTTCCCTCTGCATCCAACAGAGGCTACAGGTTTATCCATTCAACATCCAATTAAAATTCCCAAATTAATTCAATTAACACCCAGTTGACTCAGATCTCCAATGTTCCAACTACTTCTCTTCCTCTTCTATCACAGATTCTCATTTTATAACATCTTGGTTAGTTGTCAAGGGGATTTTAAGGGAAAAAGCTAATTTTCCTGGGGTTATTTCCTTGAACATGTCTCTGTGAATAAACTATGTTTTATAAATCTTCTCAGGATGCTAGTATAAGTATCTCTTGCCTTATTTGTCATCACCATGTTTATGCCTAGTGAGGGATGATGTATTTTCAATCAAATATCAATGATTTCCTGGCATTTGCCACTGCTGCTCTGGAAAGAAGTTGTGAGTGGATTCTCATATAAAAGAAGAATTTTCTTAGGCTGAAAGATGCACACACTATCTTGAGAATCTTATCAGGAAAACAGCTAAAAACCATTGTAATCCAAGAAGAAGATCAGTTACTGTGGGAAAACACTGACAAGGGTAGAGGTGACATGCAAAAAAGATTCTCAAAATCATCAAACTTAACTGAGCAATCCCAGAACCCATATATCCAGGAAAAAATAATGTGTATTTTCATTTTTTTTCTCCTTCAGTTCTTTGTTTGAGGGTTTGCATTTAGATCTGAAACACAAATCCATTTGTATCAGTTAAGAAATCAACATCCAGCAGAAGACTGGGCTTCCTTACAGCAAACACAAGAAGTAAATGCATGTTGATTTATTTGGAGAGCTACTTATTTAATTTAGGATCTCCAAACCTTGCGTGTCACCTGTACACCAGATTTCCATCTATTGTCATAATAGCATTGTGGTCAAATAAATATAGGGGGTTCATTGTCCTCATAATACCTTGTTGGTATTTATGCAATGCAGCAAAACAAAACTGAAAATGCATCCAGTGATACCTCATCTGTGCTGATTTAAGTTTAAAAATGGGAGGCAGGTGTGGGAATGAAGGCATAACATGATCATACCCAGAAGAATAATGATCCACAGTTCCCAAGATCTTGAGTCACAGCTACACTGCCTGAAGCCCACTTTGACCCGTTTCCATCACTGCTGTAATCTGAACCAGGCAGACTAAGTTCACCCTCTATCTGCTGTTGGTGTTTTGCTGCACAAACACGTTCCTGTCTGAATGCGTTTTGCCATAAAAACAAGATTATAAGGAAGATCCTTTTGGTTTTAAAATCTGTTCATCTACAGAAGAAGGGGCTGGAGGGAAAATCCTCTGAGGAGTGGCTGAGGGAGCTGGGGGTGTTCAGCCTGGAGAAGAGGAGGCTGAGGGGAGACCTTATCACCACCTACAACTACCTGAAGGGAGGTTATAGAGAGGTAGGTGTTGGTCTCTTCAGCCAGGGGACAGGTGATAGGACAAGGGGCAATGGCATGAAGCTGTGCCAGGGCAGGTTTAGATTGGACATTAGAAAAAAATTTTTACTGAAAGGGTTGTTAGGGCTGGAACAGGCTGCCCAGGGAGGGGCTGAGTCACCTTCCCTGGATGTGTTCAAAAAAAGGGTAGATGAGGTACTTAGGGATATGGTTTAGTTTAGGATGAGAATGGTTGGACTTGATGATCTTAAAGGTCTTTTCCAACCTTGTGATTCTGTGATTCTGTGAAGACCACTTTCTCATAAACATGCATATTTTCCCTATTTGCCTGGGAGCTGTGGCTCAGAAACTGCAAGTAACCCACACCATTCCCAGACTTGCTGTTGTTTTGACACATGGAATGCAACTATTCACATTGTGTCTCTGCACAGATTGCAGCATGCTGACACAGAGCTGTATGAGAATATATGTCCTTTATATCCTCCTGTTAAGGCCGTGCCTACTGTGACCAGTGCTGCTTCTATTCATACCATAAACAGAAAGCTGCAGCCACTTCATGTTCTTGTTCTTGTTCTTGTTCTTGTTCTTGTTCTTGTTCTTGTTCTTGTTCTTGTTCTTGTTCTTGTTCTTGTTCTTGCTCTTGTTCTCCTCCTTCTCCTTCTCCTTCTCCTTCTCCTTCTCCTTCTCCTTCTCCTTCTCCTTCTCCTTCTCCTTCTCCTTCTCCTTCTCCTTCTCCTTCTCCTTCTCCTTCTCCTTCTCCTTCTCCTTCTCCTTCTCCTTCTCCTTCTCCTTCTCCTTCTCCTTCTCCTTCTCCTTCTTCCCTTCTCCTTCTCCTTCTCCTTCTCCTTCTCCTTCTCCTTCTCCTTCTCCTTCTCCTTCTCCTTCTCCTTCTCCTTCTCCTTCTTCCCTTCTCCTTCTCCTTCTCCTTCTCCTTCTCCTTCTCCTTCTCCTTCTCCTTCTCCTTCTCCTTCTCCTTCTCCTTCTCCTTCTCCTTCTCCTTCTCCTTCTCCTTCTCCTTCTCCTTCTCCTCCTCCTCCTCCTCCTCCTCCTCCTCCTCCTCCTCCTCCTCCTCCTCCTCCTCCTCCTCCTCCTCCTCCTCCTCCTCCTTCTCCTTCTCCTTCTCCTTCTTCCCTTCTCCTTCTCCTTCTCCTTCTCCTTCTCCTTCTCCTTCTCCTTCTCCTTCTCCTTCTCCTTCTCCTTCTCCTTCTCTGTCTTCTCCTTCTCCTTCATTATTATTATTATTATTATTATTATTATCATAATCATCATTAGTTAGCCTATTAGTTTTCAGGAGGTGCCTTTGTTGGCTGGGACTGCTGTGGGGAAAAGGAGCCTCATTACACAAAAGTACCTGCAGATTTTACATTTAAAAAACCCAACCCTTCCCCTCACCACCAAACACCCCCCCAAAAAAACAGAAGAAGGAAGCAGCTGATCTTCAGAAAAAGGCAAAGATAGTTTGAAACGAAGTTTTACAGCTTCTCTGGGCCACTGGAAATCTCAGCAGATAAACCTGATAGTTCAGTCCCCAGAATGAGACTTGCCAAGACCATGAAGTGGGATTAAGAGGTGAGTGGTTTGTCATCTGCCGTGTTGCTGAACTGACCTTCAGTCCAATGTCCAATGTGACAACCAGGACTTTGAGCTATAAACAAACTATGTCCAATCCTCTTAAAAATGCGAAGTAGGGACTCTCATGAGCACCATGGTGATCCTGCCTTCTTGGGCAGATGGGTAACACGAGTTGGGAGGAACCTCTTCAAAACATCAGGATCATCTGGTTAATGACTTATTAATTTGTTTGCCCTTTACTCACTCTTAAGAAACTGCTGATGTGTTCAGGCTCCCTCTTTTGCTCAGAGGAAGTGAAATTTTTTTGATTATGAAGGCCTTTAATAGCATCACCCAAGCAGAAAGCTGAAAGATTATATGTTAAATCAAGTTTCTGTGTTGTTCTGTACTGTGCTTTCCAATATTTGTAGCCTATTTCCCCACCCTTTTTGCTAGAATAGGAAGAAGAATTTATTTTCTTTAAATTTTATCTTTTTGTGGCAGATGTCCTAAACATCCAAGATGCTCTTGCCATTCACTATGCCAGACCAATGAGTTGTCCCTTCTCTGAAACCTCTCCTTGTACTGCCAAATACTTTAAACTTTCTTTTATTCACTACTTCTCCTTAAATATCAACAGTCTGCCTGTAAGTTTAGCCCCAGTTTTTTTAAGGTAAAGTTGTTTCTCTGCTTGCCCTTACTAGTAATACCTTTTGTCACTTGCTTGTTTTTCTACATCCTTTCCTCCCACCCATTTCCATGTAAATGAAGGGGAAGAAGACAGGCTGAAAAAGCATGTGTTTCTCCTCACACACCATTTCTAGACAGACCACCAGGACTTGATGCTGGCAGCTCTTTGCCCTTTGCTTAAAAAAAAGGCCTTGAAGAGTTTTTGCATCAGATGCAAAATGTCACCAAAACAGAGAGTTGGGCTGGGGTCACTCTGCCACATTGCAAACACCAACTCAAGACTGTAAAATCATGGAAAATCTGAAAAAGCTGTTTTGGCCCCAAAGTTGCTTTGGGTGGAAAAAAATCTGCATGGAAAAATGAAAGAAAATTCTAAGTGCTTGGATGGAGAAGGTGGAGAGCTTGGACCCAGATCTGCAAAAGTGCAGGCTGGCAGAGCCGTGCTGAGGGTTTAGCTAATAAGCTTTACTTTCACAGTTGGAACAGGGTGGCTGTGTGCACCCAGCTGTTTCCTGTGACTCATTTGACAGATGGTAATGTTTGAAGTCACCAAAACTCATGTTTTATCCTGTATCTTGGGCATTGATTTTGTTCAAACATGTACACGCTCTATCAGCCAACTCTCAGGAAAATGATAGGTGTCTGCTCATGCTACCTGGCTGTTAGTTTTCACTGAATAATTCTTAAACATTTTGGCCAGTTTTGACAACCAGCCAGAGGGCTCAAGGATATTAATTTCTTGTGGATGCTGTAAAGAGTTGGCAGCTACGCACAGAAAGGGACCTGCATTCAGCCATGAGAAAAGTGGAGATGTGAAGAACTTGGCTGGCCTCCTCTAGCTGGCAGTAGACAGCAACCTGTGGGCAGGGTGGGAAATGCAAGCCCAAATTAGTGTCCCCTGGTGAGGCAAAAGCAGTGATAATTCAGATCCTTGTGGTTACTAGGAGGCAACAGCCAGCTGGTCAGTCAGCATGCACGTGTTGGCTGATCCATCAGCTGTCGTGCATGGCACATGGGGGACAGGGGAGGGATAAGCAGCAGAAATAAATAAATAAATAAGGAAACAAATAAATAAATAGATAGGTAAGGGTCACATGTTCTTAGGAAAATGGTCTTTCTTAATTCATCTACAGAATCATAGAATCACAGAATCACTAGGTTGGAAAAGACCTTTGAGATCATTGAGTCCAACTGTTCCTGTCCTCCACTGAACCATATCCCTAACCACCTCATCTACCCATCTTTTAACTACATCCAGGGTTGGTGACTCAACCCTCTCTCTGGGCAGCCTCTTTCCATGCCCAGTAACCTTTTCAGTGAAGAATTTTTTCCTAACATCTAATCTGAACCTGTCCTGGCACCGCTTGAATCCAGTCCCCCTCGTCCCATCATGTGTCGCTTGAGTGAAGAGACCATCACCCACCTCTCTACACCCTCCCATCAGGTCAGTGTAGGTGCTGATAAGGTCTCCCCTCAGCCTCTTCTTCTCCAGGCTGAACACCCCCAGCTCCCTCACTACAAAGGGAATAACATTTTTCCTCTACCACCACCACCACCACGCTTCCAGCCTGGAGATACTGGTCAGCACCGTGGCTGGGAATATTTGAAGGAGGAGATGCTCTTCAGCATGAAGCTCTCACATGCTTGCCACTGTTTCTTCTTTCCACAGCTAGTTATCTACACCATTATCAGCTATATAGAACAGGGAAAAATCATGCACACAAAAGGGTGGGGGCTTGGGTAGGATTTGGGGTTGTCAGGCTGAAAGAAATGTAACAAAAGCAAATGATCATTCTAGAAGACCGCAAGAGTTTGTCGGGATAAGGATAAATCTGCACTTTGAAATTCATTATTGTCTTTAATCAGACTTATCCAGGCTTATGAGTCTAATGACTTGGGTGACCTTTAAAAAAAGGTCAGGCTTGTTTGCCAGGTAGATTTTCTGCATTTGAAACACGTGTAATTATCATAAAAATTATGAAGAGTGTAGATATTCCTCAAATTCAGTGGAAGATTGTTCTTTTATTCATTGTCCTCGGCAGTAACAGCTGAGGCCAGCAAAACCCTGATTTTATTCATGTGCTTTGTTTCAGAAGGTATATTTTCCAAAATATTCAGTAAGTCATATTTTTAGAATTATTCATTTTGTGAGATGATCATCCAACATCTTTGGATGTCTCATTTCCCTCCCATAAGCACAGAAAATATTCATCTAGAGTCAGACTTCTAATCCATCTGCATTCCCATTTCAGCAAGGTACTTAACACTGCTGCTCTGTTGATGTTTGAAGAGTTGCTTTGGGTAGAAACAAACAAATAAATAAAAAAAAGGGGGGGATGATACCACTAGTTATTTCTTTAAAAAGTTAACAAGGAAAAGGTGTTCCACTGTCTGTTTCACCTGAATTATTCCCTGCTCCTCCAAGAAATACAGTCAGAAGTGGTCATATATACTGCCTCAGTACAGGGCAGATGTTTCATTGGTACAATTCCCAGCAAAAACCCTTTAAAGCATTTTTTTATCAGGGTAGCTGCCTGCTGCCAGATGTGCTGACTGTGTAGGAATCCCATGAAAGGCAGTATGAAAGGAAGGGTGGAGGGTGGTTCTCACCTTTCTTTGTATGTACAGGGAGTAATTAGGGTTTGGATACAGGGGATGCCCTTTTTAATACCTTCCATGGATGGGAGTTTGTAAGATGTGATACAGCAGATCACATGGAGGAGGAGGAGGCATTTGGTGACTCGCATGATCAAGAGTGGGAGAAACCATGTGCAGTGACAAATTTCTGCTGGTTGATCTCAGTTCATCTGAGAAAAGGACTGGAGAAAGGGTCACTTCACTCCCATTTATAAAACAGGGAGGAAGGAGGACCCAGGGAACTACAGGCTGGTGAGCCTCACCTCTGTACCTGGGAAGATCATGGAACAGATCCTCCTGGATGACATGTTGGAGCACATGAGGGAAGAGCATGTGATCTGGGACAGCCAGCACGGCTTCACCAAGGGAAGGTCGTGCCTTACCAATCTGGTGACCTTCTATGATGGAGTGACAGCATCAGTAGATACAGGGATGGCAACCGATGTCATCTACCTGGACTTGTGCAAGGCCTTTGACACAGTCCCCCATCACATCCTTATCTCTAAATTGGAAAGATGTGGATTTGATGGGTGGACCATCCAGTGGATAAGAAACTGGTTAACAGACCGTAGCCAAAGGGTGGTGGTCAATGGGTCTATGTCCAGGTGGAGGCCGGTGACAAGCGGTGTCCCCCAGGGGTCTGTCTTGGGACCGGTTCTCTTTAAAATCTTTATCAATGACATTGATGATGGGATTGAGTGCACCCTCAGCAAGTTTGCGGATGACACCAAGCTGAGTGGTGTGGTCGACACCCTAGAAGGAAAGGAAGCCATCCAGAGGGATCTTGACAGGCTGGAGAGATGGGCCCGGGTGAACCTAATGAGGTTCAACACTGCCAAGTGTCAGGTGTTGCACTTGGGCCGGAAGAATCCCAGACACAGATACAGACTGGGAGAAGAGCTTCTTGAGAGCAGCCCTGCTGAGAAGGACTTGGGGATTCTGGTGGATGAGAAACTTCACATGAGCCAGCAGTGTGCTCTTGCAGCTCGCAAGGCCAATGGTATCCTGGGCTCCATTAGAAGAGGGGTGGCCAGCAGGGACAGGGAGGGGATTGTCCCTCTCTACTCTGCCCTCGTGAGGCCCCATCTGGAGTACTGTGTCCAGAGCTGGGGCCCCCAATACAAGAAGGATGTGGAACTGTTGGAGAGGGTTCAGAGGAGCCACGAAGATGATTAGAGGGCTGGAGCACCTGTCCTACGAAGAAAGGCTGAGGGAGCTTGGCTTGTTCAGCCTGGAGAAGAGAAGGCTGTGGGGGGACCTCATTGCAGCCTTCCAGTCCCTGAAGGGAGCTTATAAGCAGGAGGGGATTCAACTTTTTAAAAGGATAGACAATGACAGGACAAGGGGGAATGGATTAAAACTAAAGGAAGGAAGGTTTAGATGAGATATTAGGGGGAAGTTTTTTACAGAAAGAGTGGTGAGGTGCTGGAACAGGCTGCCCAGAGAGGTGGTGGGTGCCCCATCCCTGGGGGTGTTCAAGGCCAGGTTGGATGGGGCCCTGGGCAACCTAATGTAGATCCAGGCCTGAGGTTGGTGGCCCTGCCTGTGTCAGGGGGGTTGGAGCTCTGTGATCCTTGGGGTCCCTTCCAACTCATACCATTCTATGATTCTATGATTCTATGATTAGCTCTGACTGGAGCACGTATTTATGAGTGAGTGCTGGGTGGCTGCTGAGGTTTGTCCCTGTACATAAAGTGACACCCAAAGTTTGGCAAAAGGGACAAGGATCGTGTCTGGGCATCTCACTGAGGGCTGTCACTTCCTGTGAAGCCCAGCTGTAACAACATCATCACCAATGCAAAGGCCAAGGTACTTCCAAGCACTGCACAGTTCCCAGAACCTTCACCTCCTCAGTTCCCTCTTGTTGCATCATTTACCTGGGCACTACCTCCCTAGGACAATACTCTGCACAGGTGTATGTTGAAGAATACATTATGCATTCCTGCCTTGTCCCATTTATTAAGGGGATTTCAGACTCTAATCCCATCTCCAATCAAGTGGCCGCCCCTCTCAGCTAGCTGTTGTCTGGAGATTTATTATGTGTACCTTCTATTCTGTCAACCAAGTCCTTAATGAAAATTAAATTCAAATGTTACCAGACCCCAGGCAGCAGTTTGCAGAGTGTCTCAACTGTTTCATCTTAGCAATCTGACAGGAATACATTGGTGGCTGCTTGCTAAGTGCAATTGTTCAGCCATCTGTACCCACCTTAGGTGTGGCTGTGCTGCCCCTTACTACTTGCTTACAAGAAATTCAATGTTGATTGTTACTGTGCCAGTTGTGCAATAAGAGGGAAAGAATTCCATTGTTAAATTGATAAAGCACAAGCTGAAAAAAAGACCCTTAAATCCCCTATTTTGTGTAAAAATCTTTTCACTGTGTTCTGAGAAACAGGTTTGTTCATTAAAAAGGCTTTAAGATGCACATTGAACCTCTTGCACTGCAGCTTAATCAACCGTAATTGGGGTGGGCAAAGAGCACTACCTGATGGTGGTTCAACCAGCACTTGGTAATACATTATGCTCCTGCAACTCATTTTTCATTCTTTCTGTGCCTTTATTCAGTCATTTTTCCACATAGTTCTAAGTGCATTGCAGGCAGAGGAGCTGTGTTTTCCTCACATCTGAGCCTAATTTACATCCACGTTATTCCAGTCAACATGTAGGAATTACCTCTGTTTTGTACCCGTAAAATCAGTTAGATGTTTAGGTGCTCAGCCTGTAATAATGGCAAGGGAGCTGCAGAACTTCTCTTACACCAGCTGTGGTGTCTGTGCTATATGATG
The DNA here is from genome assembly GCA_020800305.1 of Porphyrio hochstetteri. Classification (NCBI taxonomy): domain Eukaryota; kingdom Metazoa; phylum Chordata; class Aves; order Gruiformes; family Rallidae; genus Porphyrio; species Porphyrio hochstetteri. The sequence continues at coordinate 5,177,888 of CM036938.1, read as the reverse complement.
GCTGTTGCTATATACAATAATATATATTTAAAAAGCAGGCAATGTTAAATAGAGGGGAATGCATTAAGAAATTTCCCTGTTATGTTGCAAATAACAACATTTTGTGGGACGGGTAGTGTAACTGAGAAAGGAAAGAGCACAGGTTGAGGTGTTTCACCTCACTGTCTCTCAGCGACTTGCTTGGTGGTCACCTCTCCCTCCAAGCAAGTCAAGTGAGCTATATCCCTTCTTACAAACCATGCACCCATCCACATACACAGACATAGACATGGACATAGATGTGGGCATGGACATGGGCATATGTTACAAAAATAGAAAAGCCATTCATGACCAACACCATGAAAGAATAATGTCATCTGCTGTTAGAGTATTTTTTTTCCACGTTTTTTTTTCTGCTTTGGAGCTTTTTCTTTTCCTTAAGCTTTCCAGGGTTAGATATTTTGTGCATGCCCTGTTACAAGCTCTTCTCATAAGGTCATGGATCCTAACTTAGTGAATGATTAAGACTCATACAAATCACAGAATCACAGAACTATCAGGGTTGGAAAGGACCTCCAGAGCTCATTGGGTCCAACCCCCTGCCAAAGCAGGTTCCCATGGACAGGTCGCACAGGTCAGTGTCCAGATGGGTCTGGAATCTCTCCAGAGAAGGAGACTCCACACCCCCCTGGGCAGCCTGTCCCAGGGCTCCCTCACCCTCATGTGCTTAAATACACATAGTGATTTGGATGCATTTCTACCACTGCTCCATGGAGTCACTGCAGGGTTGGTATTGGACCTTTGCAAATATTTCTCCTATTAAAAAATAATTGGTAGTAAAGTATAAATATAAAATGATCACCCATCAGTATGATGATGTTCTAAAAGCAATGAAAAAAAATTAATAAAAGTCTCTATGACATGCTATTAATATTTTTCTCTGCTTCTCAATGGCTATGCTTTAAAGGGAAAGTGAGAAAGTTGCTGTTTTTAAGAGTTATGAAACATGTTTTTAATTGAATAGCTCCTGTTATTTTTGAGCAACTCAGTCACCTTTATTTCAGAGAAGTTTCAAAGCATAAAATACAAATTCTTTGGAAAAAGAAATCAGATTTCATGAAAGAAATAATCTGCAAATAGATCCTGATGATTCCAGAGCACTGGAATAGGCTGCCCAGGGAGGTGGTGGAGTCTCCGTCTCTGGAGAGATTCCAGACTCGTCTGGACGCCTGTCTGTGCAATATGAGCTGGGGAGCTGCTTTGGCAGGGGGGTTGGACCCGATGATCTCTGGAGGTCCCTTCCAACCCCTACGATTCTGTGATTCTCTGATTCCGTGAAAATGAAGGTTAATTTCACTTCTGTCTGAGTCTTACTCACCTATGGGTGATTTTTCAGGGATTCAGAGGGATTATTTTTGTCAAATTCCATTTCATAATAGGAATTGGTTTGAAGAATTTCCCATATTATGGTAGCCAAATGGAGCTGTGTGGATTTGAAATGGTTCGATAGGTGTGGATCAGGCACTACAGACTTTTAGTTTAGGCCAAGAATACTATGACTTAATGTGTAAAATTCTTGGAGATAATTACTTTTTTTTAATATTGTGATATCAGTTCCTTAGAGAATGTTTGAATCCTATTCATTCCCAGTCAGGTTTTATCCAGTAAAAACAGGGAGCTTACTACTTGAACACACAATATCCAAGTCCAGTCCAGTTTAAAATAGGAGCAAACTGTAATTCAGAGGAAAAATTTCCTTATTATTAAAATAACTCTAAAGATAATAAAGAAAATATGCTACACTTTTAAATTTAGCCTGTGGACCATTCCCAGGTAGTCCAAATTGGGAAGCTTGCACTTAATTTCCATTGTATTTGAGTGGGCTTCTGCTTTAAAATCCAGGAGTTGGAAGAACAGTTGCAAAAACATAAACTAGAGCAAGAACATTGCCAACTCAGCCATTTGTGGTTTTGTAGTAGATATTATATCCCTTAAGTGCATAACACTGTCACTTTTCAGGGCAAAAAAAGGGAATAGGGGCTTCAAGGTGGAATTGATATAACAGTTTCATTTCATTACATCATAGATCACAGAATCACAGTATGATCAAGGTTGGAAGGGACCTCTGGAGATCATCTAGTCCAACCCCCCTGCCAGAGCAGGATCATCTAGATTAGGTCACACAGGAATGTGTCCAGGTGGGGATTGAATGTCTCCAGAGAAGGAGACTCCACAACCTCTCTGGGCAGCCTGTCCCAGGGCTCTGCCACCCTCAGCATCAGTGAAAAAGTTTCTCCTTATATTCCCAAGGAACTTCCTCTGCTCCAGCTTGCACCAGTTGTCCCTTGTCCTGTTGCTGGCCACCACTGATAAAAGCCTGGCTCCATCCTCTTGACACTCACCCTTTCCATATTTATAGACATTGATGAGGTCACCTCTCAGTCTCCTCTTCTCCAGGCTAAAGAGACCCAGCTCCCTCAGCCTGTCCTCATAAGGATGATGTTACACTCCCTTAATCATCTTGGTGTCCCTGTGCTGGGCTCTTTCAAGTAGTTCCCTCTCCCCCTTCAACTGAGGGGCCCAGAACTGGACACAATATTCCAGGTGTGGTCTCACCAGGGCAGAGTAGAGGGGGAGAAGGACATCTCTTGACCTACTAACCACACCCCTCCTAATACACCCCTGGATGCCATCCGCCTTCTTGGCCACGAGGGCTCATTGCTGGCTCATGATCAGCCCACAGCCCACCAGGAACCCCCAGGTCCCTTTCCCCTGTGCTGCTCTCCAGCAGGTCTGTCCCCAGCCTGTACTGGTACATAGAGTAGATGAGAAATTTGCTTTGAAAGCCATCTCTCTTGGATAAGTGCCTTTAGACTTGTAAAATGATACATATACATATATACACACACATATGCATGCATATGAACCATAGACTAGTTTCTGTATTTAAAAGGGCACAACTGGGTTCTCCTTCAGGATTTGAGTCCCCAGTCCTGGAATCCAGGGATGCTTCAGCACAGAGCAGACTTATTTTTGAACCATAAATACTCCTGTCATCTTGAATCACCTTTTAAAGATCCTGGGGATCTTTTCTTTCCAAGTTCCTTTACAGGCTTAAACTTTAACACAGCGATAGGGCCTATGGAGGGCATAACTGTGAAACAAAAGCAAAGAGGTGCAGTGATAGAAAGGCTACTGAGCCTATTTGCCATCAACAATATCCCCTGTAAAATTATTCAGTGCTTTTTAAATTTCAGAATCACCCATTTGCCCTAATAAGCCAGGGAAATTGCAGCTAAAGATGCTTCTTCTCTAACCCACACTTCAAATTAGTCCCTTTTAAGGTTTGTCTCTTCTAGAAAATTAGGTCGGGGTAGAATATGTACTGGGGGAATCATGTCAGGTTGCTGCAAATCTGACTCCACTGAGGTTTTTCCCTGGGGGATTTACCCAAGATCTGCCACAATATTAAGTGGCAGCCTGTGTCCATGTGAATGACAATGTTATTTTAGCATCCTCTTAGTAAATGCAACTACAGACTTCATGCCCCAGTCTAATTTTCTAATAAAGGAGTAGACTTTTTCTTCAGATCATTACATGAAGTGATGTGAAGGGTGCCATCATATTATTTTAATTCATATTCTAGCAGAAAACTTTAGTTTTTATTTCAGTAACGTGTCAGGAATATCAGACACTATCCATCTGGGACAGTGTCATGACTCTGATCTGTGGGGAAAAAAAAAACGACTTGAATAGTGTAAAATTTGGTGGATTACCTATTTGTCTACTGTGCTATTAAAAGAGTTTGAGAAGTCATTATTCAAAATAACTCGAGTGAGACAAGAGTATGCACTATAAACTGAGCCTGGAAACAGTTTTAGGTAATTTAAATAACTCCAAGAGCTAATTGCTCCTGGTAGTAAGTACAATTGTTCTCTGCACACAGATTAATTGCACTGTGATAGCAGAATACAGTGTTCAGAAGATGAAAGGAAAAAAAGGTGTAAGGCAAAAATATTTATCACCGATTAATTAATAAAATAACCTCTCTAGGTATGAGGTGGGTTCTCTGTCATTGGAAATAATGAGAATATGGCTGTTTATCTTTGTAAAATACAAGGTACTTTTTCTACTAGAAATTAGGTAGAAATTAATGTAGAAGTTAATTCAGTGTAGAACTTCACAGTTGTGTTTGTGTGACCTGTGAGTGAGAGTAGGTCAGATTTGGTGATCACAACAGAACTGAGAAGGCTTCAAATGTATATATCTATTAACAGCAGCTTTTAGAACTGGTATAAAGTCATGCTACCTAGACATTTTTCTGTTTGAAACAACAGACTTTTGAAGGAAGCTGGTCGTATGAAATAGATAGTGAATAGATAGAAAATAGAAGGTGAAACCCTTCAGCAACACCAGGTCACATTTGAAAGCAATAGTATTTTACTGGTCTTGGTGTTGATGAATTAGCTATATAACATTGAGAAAAAAACTTCTTTCTCCTTATTCCTTATTTAAAATAACTGAACTCTAAGTACATTTAATTCCTTGAGCTTAAAAAAGAATAACTAAATAGAAAATTGTTTCAATTTCATGTTTTTTTCTTCTCCAAAACAGACATATTGAAAAGTATGAATGTGTGCATGCATTTGTTTGTTTGACTCCGAGTTATATTTGATCACATGGATTAGCAAACCTTTATTACAAAATCAGATATTTTCCTGTTTCTAGTAATTGCAGCATCGTTGCTTTTGTGACTGGGCAGTAAGAGTGTTAGAGGACAGGTAAGAAAAATACATAAATCAATAATCAGGCTCTTTACAGGCTTCCTGAATTTGGAGTTGTGGTGTCTGATGAACATGGCAGTAATAAATTTTGCAATATAGGGAAGAGCATTTGTAATATATTAATTCATGGATGCCTGATGAGGAAACAAGGCAGCCTGGCACAGCAAAAGTGGTTGTGTGAGTCCTGTGGGTTTCATTTGCGTTTGCATGTGCAAGGGTGTGCCAATGTTTGTGCCTATGTGCACAGATCTTAGATTTAGAAATTTGTGTGACTGCAAGTAACTAATACAGCAATCTACTCATGTAATTATCTCCTGTAGACTCCATTCTTTTTAACACTGTAAAACAGTTACCTTACTTATTAGTACATCTCAGTTTTTTAACTTCTATAATCTCCCATTATAATATTTCTGTAGCACAAATACTTTTTTTCTCCCCAGCATGTGATAATCAAAGAATCCTGTTACCTTATAAAAAAGAAAATGGCTTTTCAGGTATGTAATACTTGTCCACCTCTCTCCCACCACCTGAAAAGGCTCTAAAATACAGCTTTCCAGAGTATCATGCACTAGGAGATGAACAGCTATTAACTACCCAGATTCCTCTCCCAGCTTAATTCTTGACCCACCTTAATGTACTGCTACCAAACCAGGTCTTACTGCCCCAGCACCCTTAGCTTGTTCCCCTGAAGGAGAACAATTCTTAAGCTCATGGAAATCAAGTCCAAAATGAGCAGTGTTTGTGTTTTCACCCTTTTAGCCAAAAGAAACCCGATATTGGTAACGTATAAAAGTTACTTGTAAATTTTCTCTTAGATTTTAAATAAGACTTCCAAGTGTAGTTAAGCTGAAACTCATGGTCAGAAAATGAAATCTTATCTATATGCTCTCTGTGTACTATATAGAATATATTATATACATTTTTTTTATTATTATTTGTAGAAAACTGATTCGTCAGGAGTTATTTCTTAAGATCATTTGAGAGGCCAGTGACAGATGGGACCTTCAACATGGGACAAAGAACCCCAGTTCAATAGATGCTGGGTAATTCTGCCCTTTGGAAATTTTCAGGATTATTTCAACAGAAGGCTTTTAAAAATATTGTTGGTTTGAAATGGCTATTGCAACCATCAATTCCCTCTTGCCTTGCTTGATGCTCTTTCTGGGATTGGGAAGGTGAAACCTGTCAAATTAAATGGCATATTTTCTCCTTAGCTGCTGCAGGAAGCCCATAAACAGAGCTGACCAGAAAGCAGGATACCATTTCAATCAGAGACCTGGAATTCTCATGGCCCAAATAAACGTTCTGAGCAAAGTCTGTTTCTTTCTCTTGCTAAGTTCAGGACTTCATAACACTTCTGAATGAAAATACTTCAAAAGAGGGATGACAAGGGAAGTTGGTTTATTGCTCTTTTTTTCTTCAAGATCTTTAATTATTCATTTCCTTTTATTTTAATCAATGGATTGAAAAAACCTCAGCCACAAATGCCATATTTTTGGAAAAATCATGGCACCAACACGTGAGCATCAACTGTAAGAAGAATTTGTCCCAGTGAATGACAAAAACTAGTAACCACTTTTTCCAAAGAGGTTAGCACATTTTTAAGCTGTTTGAAATACTGGGTTGTGTATGAGACCTGACCTGTTGGGTCCTGAGTTCTTCTGGAATTCTGACACACCTTTCAGGAATGCAATTGCTGTTCTTTTGGAAGTTTAGACTCAATTGTCGTGCTCTGAGCCCTTTTTTTAAAACAGAAGCATGCACATGCATCTTTGAGAGGGATGTGCTACAGTGGTTGGCTGCACTAGAGTGTGAAATATTGTATGGAAGCCTTTCTTTTTAGGGAATGTTATTAATAAAAACTGCACACTGAGGTGTAGTGAGAGGAGGATGATTTAGGAGGGTGGAAAGCACAAACCTTCTTTTCCTTTCCTTTGAGACTCTGCACCGACGTGACATTTCTCTTTCCTTTATTATGGGAAGACATGTTAGTAGTATTACCACATTTCAGGTCAGTGATAGACACGAAATCCATGTGTTGAAAAATACCTGCCTGCTGCAGATCACTTTTACCAAGCCAAGGAGAAGTTCTGAAGCATGGTAATTTGTTACTAAGTTTGATCCAGCAGAAACGTTTTGCAAACACCCCTCAGGTTGAAAAAGAATAGTCCAAATTTTGCCATTATAAAAATCCAGCTCCTAGAAATCTTTGTCAGTATTGTGCAGTAAATGTGTTCCAACCTGGACTGGTAACTTGTAACCTGACCAAGGGATATGAACCAGCTACTTCAAGCCTAAAAATACCAGCTATGCCATAAAGAATGCAGTGTTGCATCTCATGTGGTTTTACTTTTTTGTTCTTTACACGTCTCTGGTATTACTGCTGCTGGTTTCTTGATTGCACTGTAGAATTTAATCATCTTAGTTTCAGGCACAGTTAGTGTTGTCTGATGTTTCAGCCCTTTTTTAAAGAGTCTGAAGCCACGCTACTGTCCCCAGCTTAGGGGAAGATTTCAATATGGAGATTTCCATGACAGACTCTGAACTGGGGGGGCATTTGCACTGCAGGGTATTTCTACATAATTTTTTTAAAGATTGCAATGCACAGAATTGTGAAATGTGTCAAGAGTAACAGCCCCATCTGGAGTCCTGTGTCCAGAGCTGGGGCCTGCAATACAAGAAAGATGTGGGACTGTTGGAGAGGGTTCAGAGGAGCCACGAAGATGATCAGAGGGCTGGAGCAGCTCCCCTATGAAGAGAGACTGAGGGAGCTGGGCTGGTTCAGTCTGGAGAAGAGAAGGCTGTGGGGGGACCTCATTGCAGCCTTCCAGTCCCTGAAGGGAGCTTATAAGCAGGAGGGGATTCAACTTTTTAAAAGGACAGACAATGACAGGACAAGGGGGAATGGATTAAAACTAAAGGAAGGAAGGTTTAGATTAGATATTAGGGGGAAGTTTGTTACAGAAGGAGTGGTGAGGTGCTGGAACAGGCTGCCCAGAGAGGTGGTGGGTGCCCCATCCCTGGGGGTGTTCAAGGCCAGGTTGGATGGGGCCCTGGGCAACCTTGTGTAGCTCCAGGCCTGAAGTTGTTGTCCCTGCCTGTGTCAGGGGGGTTGGAGCTCTGTGATCCTTGGGGTCCCTTCCAACCCATGCCATTCTATGATTCTGTGATTCTGTGATCCTTTTCTCTTTCATCAACATTAATAGATACTCCTTGGACACGCTAACGAAATTCCATCATATATGAGAGGTCAAGGTGGTCAGAAGTCATTCCTGGTGACTGGAAGAAGGGCAATGTTGTGCCCATTTTTAAAAAGGATAAATAAAAGGCAACCCAGGGAACTACCAACCTGTCAGCCTCACCTCTGTGCCTGGAAAAATCATGGAACAGCTTCTCCTAGAAGCTATGCTATGGTGTATGGAAGATAGAGGGGTGATTCGTAACAGTCAGCATGGCTTCACCAAGGGCAAATCCTGCCTGACCATCCTAATGGAACATTTTAAAATAATTTCCTATTAAACACTTGGATTATTACGAAAAGCACCGTTTTTCAGCACGTGGTTTCAAGGTGGGGTGTTCGTGCAATGACACACAGACCTGCCCTCACCCACTGTGCTTTTTCAGAGTGCCTTCAGCTCAATATTGTCTACAAAGGGTTAAACATGAACAGGAGGTTGCAGCACCACAAATTCCAAGATAATGCATCTGCATTTCTTGCCAGAAGAGCTGGTGCTGACAGAAGGTGTTTCTGTTCCCACCTCTGCTTCACAGTGTCCTAACTGTATTGACTTTACAAACACACATCATTTTTCTTTCCTACATGCCTAATTTTGTCAGAGAGCATGACAAAAGTAGGCAGGTTCCAGGTATTTTTGAGACCCAGAACATCATTAAGCCATCCTCTGCTTACAACATGGGGCCAGCTACACACAGAGTGGGATTGGCTTAAACTGGGAACCAATTAAGCTCCATCCAGACCTCTGGGCTTCGGAGCTTGCCTCACTCCAAGGCACATCAACATGGGTCTGTGTTGCAAAATATGTGTATCACAGAATCACAAAGTTGTAAAAGACCTTTGAAGATCATTAAGTCCAACCATTCTCATCATAAACTAAACCTGGGTGGCAAAGTGTTTTGGTAAATACCTAAGGGATTTTGGAGACTGTGTGCTGCCAACACTTTGTGTGCTATCTTCTGTGTGGCTTGTGCTGTTTCTGCACTTTTGGGGAACTTCAAGTGTTTAAAGGCCAGTGATGTAGGCAGCCTACTGACAATGTACAAATCTCAACGTGAAACTTTATCCCCTTCAAACTCCCACCAGAGCTGCTCTGAGCAGAACCACCACCTCCACACCCCACTTTGCAGATGTGATGAGCCTTGTATATACAATTTTCTTAAAAAGTCTTGTCCCACCCAAGCCTCTTTTCCCTTGTACCTGTATTTCATCGCTGTGACATGAGCATTGTTAAGCGTGTTGGATCACACAGGTGAGGGTCTGTGAGCAGAGCTTCTCATCTTGTTAGACATTAAGATGTGACTATGCTGCACTTTCCAACCAGTGAGGCATTACAGATGTGTTTCTTCTTCCCCTAGAGCAACTAAAAGTCTACTTTGTCCTTAGCACAGGATTCCCATAGAAAACATGGATTGTCACAAAATAAGACTGCCCTCTGCCCTCTCATCTCTCTGGGCTCCCACTCCTCAGTACCTGCCATATTATATTTTCCAATTTATAAAGCATCTTCTTCCTCCAATCCTTTTTTTTTTTTAACTTTCTTTAATTACCATCACAGGAAATTTATCATATGTGGAAGCCTTGAGTAGAACAGATGACTTTTGGATATAAAATGACTGCAGCTGGGGTTATGGCAAGAACTGGCTGAAACTCAGTTACACCGTGTTACTCAGAATGTTAATTGAATTTTCATTTTTACAATTTCTGTAATGTTCCATAAAATAAATGGATTTCACATAAATAAAATATGTAAGAATAATATAAGCTTATAAGCTCTGTGCTGTATTTTTTGCTATATATTTTTCTTTATAGAACTCTAATATATTTTAAGAAATTTCTTCTTGATTATATTATTCAGTTCAGTGAATTCAGCATTCCTCAGATACCCTAATAATAAAAGAGTTTTTAAAGAAGATTTTAACTATTTTTAAAGTTGTGAAAGACAGGTCAGTGTAAAATAAAAGTCTAGAAAATACCATTAGGTACAACACAATCTTCTGTAAGAATAACTATTTCGTATTAGTGTTGTGGTGACCACAATGGAGAATGTATCACATGTAAGGAGATATATATATATATTTAATTTAAAAAAAATAAATAAAGTCTTCTTCATTTTGATTTCTCATAATTCCTGTACAGAAAAAAAATTCACCTTGTTGGTATGCAATACTGCATCAGCCAAGTCATCAGTGTGCTCATTCCAAACATGATGAGGGGACAGAATATACCTATTATGTTTGCAGTCTGTTTTGCCCAGGGGGACATTGCTGGTGTGCTGGAGGTTGGGCTTCTAGTTCACAGTGCTCTTGGGAAACTGTAGATGTGATCTCATAGTCTTCCCAGGGAGATGTACCAGGTACTGCATGTGGGCATAATTAATTAATTACAGCAACATCTGATGGGGAATAACTGGAAAAAGGCTTTTAGGGACCTGCTGTGTTTCACATGCTGAACATGTATCATCAGCCCCACGGTACAGTGGAAACGGTGGTGGGAGGTAGGAACAGAAATGCAACCTGTCAAGCCCTTAAATAATGTTTCTGTTCATCATTAAGATTTCAGCTGGAGTAGTGGACCCAGTCTTAGACAGGCCAAGAAAAATATGGACAGGTTGTAAAGAGTTTCAAATAAAAAATGACAATGAGCAGAAGCCTAAAGCAACATGTCCTATGTGAAAAGGATTCCACAAAGTGGGATTATCTGCACAGAAACAGTGAAGCGGGATATAGCAGCTTTCAGGTTTGTGAAAACAGGGAAGAACCTATGTCCTGGTTTCAGCTATGATGGAGTTAAACTTTTTTTTAGCAGTGAATGGAATGCCATGTTTGGGTGTTAGCATGAGAATAGTGCTGATAGCACCCTGATGTTTCCGATTTGTTGCCGGGCAATCAAGGACCTTTCTCAGCTCTGCATACTTCCTTACTAGTGAGAAAGGAGGGGACGCAGCCAGGACAGGTGACTCGAATTGGCCAAAGAGCATATTCCATACCAGTTACGTCATGTTCAGTTTAAGGGGGGACTGGGGGGAAGAGGGGGAGACAACGCCAGGACGTGCAGTTTCTGGGGCGGTCGGGTTGTCCGGGACGGGCTCTAAGCTGTGCGGCCTGAGTTGTGTGGTTTGGTGAGAAATTGCATTGTGTATCACCAGTTTCATCTATTTTGTGCTTTAAACTTCTGTTATTGTTATATCTAGTTTACTGTTATTGTTTAGTAAACTATCCTTATCCCAACCTGCGTGGTTCTGGTTTCTAGGTTGTGGTTTCGTTCCCTCCTTTCTTCCTTCCCTTTTCCCCTTCCCCCAACTTCCCTTCCCCCTTCCTTTTAAAAGTACAAGCGACTGTGTGGGGTGCGGCCCCCGGCTGGGGCAAAACCACGACAACCTCTCCACATCTGTTGGGGGAAGAACAGGAAACAGTAATCTTAAATTGCAGCAGTGAACAACTGAAGTTGGGCAAACTACTCCATCAATTCATCCTCCTGGCCAAAGACGCAGTCCAAGGTGCAGTGTCTGACTTTGCTGGGGTTGTACTTAACATCTCATCTTCCTCAGACTAGCCAGTAGATGATGGACAATCAATTCCCAGCTCTTCCATGCAGCAACTCTGTCCCAGACAGCAAACAAGGCTACTAAAGAAAGCTTTGCAGTGGTCATATCACTCATGTCCTGCCTCAGACCTCTTTCCCCAATGTCTAACTTTCACACGTGCAATCTTGCCTCCCATTCTTGTTTTGAGAAAAAAAAAGACATGGAGATCTCCAATCCACGTTTTTCCCTGTTTATTTGTAACAATTATATAAATAGAAAATAAAAAATAAGAGAAACATTTTAAAAAAAATATTTTCTAGATCTTCTTTCTGTTCTTTTATTAGTTTGCATTAGCATAAGTGTTTATTTATAGGAAGTCACTCTTGATTTACATTTGTGTGTGTAAGAAATTAATATCAGGCATTTGTATCACTAATTAGTCTACATTTGTGTAGTGGGAGAAAGACTACTTTTGCCCACAGGATAAATTTAGACAAATATTAGATGAGTGTCTCTGTGCATCATTATTAACGGTATAATTGTAGCAATAATTTAATTTGCATCTCATTTATTCTCTCCCTGTTTTCTGTGCCATTTTATCACCAGGAACAGACAACACTTTGTGATGCTACTTGCTGCTTTTTGTGCCATTATGTTTGTCTTGCACTTGCTCAACTGCACTTTAAGGTCACTTATCTATCTGATTGTCCTTGCTTTTCATTAAATGATGACAAATGTTGCAAGAATATTTGAATAAACCCACCCATGTTCCCTCACATTACTTCAGTGTATATTATCCTCTCCATCAGGGATATACCCTGAAACACAAACCCAAAACACAGAGGCTGCAACCCTTCCAAACATTTTCATAAAAGGAATTTGATATATGATGTTTCTCAGGTTGCTTTGAAAGAAAAGTCACAGCTGTCTGGTTTTAGTCCCTTTGGTGGTGCAGCAAAGCAAGACACATAGAGAGCTTATACCATAGGATGCCACAGCATCCTGTGGTCCCAACTCTCCAATCAGTTTTCTCAGTAACAAATGGGTTAAAATACTCTGTGGAAATGTGTGGGTTTTTTAACTGTACTTGCTAGCAAGATGGGCTGAGTGATGCTGGCATATCTGTGAGATTAATGGTGTCATGCTTCAGTGCTGATGCATGATAAAATCCTGCCAGCTCAGTCACAGAGCTGAAGAGCCAAAAATTAGCTAAACATAACTAGAGGATCACTAAAACCAGGCAGCATAGTTGCACCCAGAGAGTCCTCAGTGTTAACCAAATTCTTAGCCCACAGGTAAGTTGCCCAGGAGGACGCTCAAAGTAACACACTGGGACCACAATCTCTGCAACTAATTTAATTATCCCAGGGACCACTGTTGCTTACAGCAGAATAAAACATGTGGATTGGCTTTGAATAATGCTGATCTGTCATGGCTCAGGCTCGGAGTGACTCAGTGCTGTTGGCTGCCATGCTGTGCATGTTGTCCCCCAGTTCTGCTGGCTCTGAGCCTCCATGGCCATGGAGCCTCCATCTCCTCCCTGTGTATATTGCTCCAAATACCATTTTGTGGGAACTTGAATGAATGGCTTGTCTCAAACAATCTGTCTTGCAAGATAACAGACCCTGCAGAGACAGGGTGATGTTTGGGGGCCTGGCTCTCACCTCATAAGGAGCTTGATCCTGCAAGGATCTGCGGGGCATTGGACTAGGGGTCTGTCCTCCCAAGGCTGGAAGGGCCTGTAGACTCTTGATCTCAAAGCAGCCACTCTGACAAACTGGACATTACACATCCTCATTCAATATACCATCTGGACACTGTCCCTGCAAGGGCAGCCCCTCATTCAGCAGCCATCCTGATAAACAGGATCCTGTCCTTATCCGATGAGGAGCAGTGACAGGCAAGCGGGGCCCTGAGGAGGCAGAGTGCCTTCTTGCTAAAGTCCTGTGTGAGGCCACTGAACAGGGTCATGGGTCCATCAGCAAAGGTGGGAGGTCAAATCACCCCTTGATACCCCCATTCCCCACTGACTCATTTCTAAAGCACTCTGCAACTCAAAACTGAGCCTGTACAAGTTATGCTGGGCACCCCTGAAGGGTGGGGGCAGGGAGCATCAAAGATGCAGATTTGGGACATCTGACACTCACCCACCATCCAAGGACTACAACTTTATGATGATCTACACTGGATCCCTGGGTGGTCATATCTTATTTCTCTCTTCTACTCTTTCTCAATCTCTCTCTCTCTACTTCTAGCCTAATTCTCAGCACACAATAGGAACAGTGTTTCCAGTTTTGCTAAATCCTGCTAATTATAATCCATTGCTCTGAATGTACAGTGTAGTGTGGTTTTGTTTGCAAACTTTATATTTCTAGTCTCTTTTAAGTAAAGTGGTGCTTTGCTTGGACCTCCTGGGTAATTGTTGTTACTCCTGAGTACTGCACAGAGGGTTATAGAAACTCATCTCACCGGTGTGGTTGTTAAAAGAGACTGGCTAAGAGAAGGTTCACCTGGCCCCTGGGACAGAATGCAAAGGTTAACTCTGTGAGTTAAATCTAGGAGTTAACCTGCTGGGACAGGATAGACAGGTCTGAATGTCTCTGGTTTGCCTGTCTAGTGGGACGTGACACCATGTAGGGTGAGGGACAGCACTGCCCTGCAACTTGGGGTGATGCAAGGACAGGCAGGAGCAGAGCAGAGATGAGCTTTCCCTTCCTCTCCCACAGCAAGTGATCATGATGTGACACATGGCTGGAGATCCCCAGGGCTCACGGTGTTGGCTGGAGATCCCCAGGGCTCACAGTGTTGGCTGGAGATCCCCAGGGCTCACAGTGTTGGCTTGGCATCAGCTCTTGCACAGCAGGGTCAACACAGGCATGTCTGTGTGCATGGCTCCTCTGCGATGAGTATACCAGAGCATTAAAATAATGTGCCTTATCCATCACTTTAACAGCTAGCAGCACCAAAGTACTGTCAGCTCATTAGAAGCAGCCTGGTAAAAGTGCTCCATTAGACTATTTGTAGATTAGTTGCCTCAGAACAGCGTTGTCATGTGTCAAGCATCCTCAAAGTGGACTAAGGTGAATTGCAGTTCTGCCTGCAAAGGCTTTTCCCCCTAATGGGGAACATCTTAAGAGCAGATGGATTCTGAGAAAGAAAACCTGCATTGATATGGCAACTTGCAGAGGTTGGTAGCAGGTATGTGCTCGAGGCAGAGCCTGTGTGTGGAAAAGGTTTTGGGGGAAAAATTGCTACATGGATGTAACTTGAAACAGTTTATTTATAGAAATGGTTAGTTGCACCTTAAACTGAAAATAAAAATAATTAAAATCTTAAAAGAAAACACTATCAGGGAACTTGATTACTGAAACTGTTATATGCCCCCAACAGTTAAGTGCACACAGCTGCTGAAGTACGTAGGATTACCATAATAACATTAACAGCAGTGGTTTATATCCCACTTTTCATCGTTAGAGAAGACCAGTGTCCTTGGGGGATACATGTGAATAGCCCTATTCATTACCTTTTGGAATGGGTTAAAATAGTTCAAGGCAATTATCCTTGCAATTTTATTTGCCCTTCTTTTAACACTTCTATTTCAACACCACTTTTATATTTTTCTTTCCCCCCCCAAGCAAATTCTGTCTGTTTGCTGGACTTTTCAATTGCAGATAGTAGAGTATGGCAGAAGAGAAAGGGACAAAAGGAGTAATGTTGCCCTCTGATGCAAGAGCTGTCTTGTTAAAGAAAGAATAAATAACTTCTTGGTGGCAATTATTCCCCTCTTCAGTAAAATATAAGATACAAGTGTCAAACTGCTGGTTTAACTCAGAGCAGCTGTCAAATGTGTTTAGATGTCTGTGGGCTGCAGACAGGGATGTCTGTGGGGTTTTCAGAAGCATGGGAACAAGTTAGTTGGTAAACTGCCACTGAGGTCAACGGGCACCAAAGCTAAATTGTATGTATGAATGTTAAGTGGCAACAATACCAGGTGTTTAATCTTAAAAGGAACATATATGAGCTTATCAAAGGATCCTTTGGCACTTACCTTAACTGCCCTGAGCCAAACAAATGTATGTAGCTATGGGAGTGCATCTATTTCCCTTTTCCAGTCAAGGTGGAAGTAGTCATCTGCAGCAGATGCATGTGCAGAGGACTCCTGTCAACAAATATAAGAGGAACCTTCCCCAGTCTGTTTTGGTAAGCAAGGAGGATCTCTTTTCAGCCTTGGTCTCCTCTTGTCCCTCCTGAACTGGAAATCCCAGTCTTCAAATGACTCTGCTGCACCTCTTTTCTTAAAAGGCCAAACAAGTAACAAACTCGTTTCACTTTTCATGACAAAAAGAGAATGACCTACATTCTGTGGATCTCCAACTGTTTTAAATGGTACAAGAGCTGCCCTCATAGAATCACAGAATAGTTTGGGTTCAAAGGTCATCTAGTCCAACCCCCCTGCAATGAGGTGGGACATCTTCAACTAGATCAGGTTGCTCAGAGTCCCACCCAGCCTGACCTTGAATGTCTTCCGTGATGGGGCATTTACCAGCTCTTCCAGTGTGTCACCACCTGTATTGTAAAAAAATTCTTCCTTATATCTAGTTGGAATCTACCCTCTTTTAGTTTTAAACCATTCCCCCTTGTCCTCTTGCAACAAGCCTTGTTCAAATGTCTGTCCCCATCTTTCTTATAAGCCCTCTCCAGGGACTGGAAGGAGCTCTAAGGTCTCGCTGGAGCCTTCTCTTCTCCAGGCTGAATGAACCCATCACTCTCACCCTTTCCTCATAGGAGAGCTGCTTCATCCCTTCTGGCCACCCCACTCATTGCTGAAAGGAGGAAGTTAAATATTGCTGGCAGCTGCTTGAAGTGTGAGGACTGATGTGGAGGAGAAAGGGGAATAGTTTGAATTGTCTTCAGGAAGATGGCTTCATGGACTGAGGCTGAGATCCAACTTCCCAAGCCTGTGTGAGACTTTGGAGGTGGGAAAACAAGATAGTGTTTAAAAAGGGGAGCTAAAGCAGGGTGCTGTAGAAAAGAATGACATGTTCAAAAGAATAAAGCAGAAGATGAGGTTTGCAGCAACATTTATTGTGTCTATAAACCTGAGGATGCTGGGCAATGTGACCCATGTGAAATGGGAGCAGGGAGCTAGTTCTGCTGTGAAGGACTTGAAAGCCTTCCAAAAACTCAAGCCTTTTAAAGCAGGTTATATAGTTTCTGCTGTCACCCTGGCCACAACACAGAAGTAATATAAAATTGTGGAGACGGTTTGTTCTCTGGTCTGACTCAAAACCAAGGCATAAAAGAACATTTTCAGGATTTAAGTCTCCAATCACTGCCCAGCTAATAGAAATTAACAAACAGCAGAAAAGTGTTTCACAAATATTTGTTTGACTTTGAAAATCAATCTTGATTTAGTTCAGTTCTGTATTCCTTCATCTCATAGCATCAGCATTTGAGCACTCAAACTTCACTAGTGAAGATAGGCAGAAAGAGCCGAGCTCAAGCTCAGATATTTAGTTGTCCAATATAAAGTTTGCTTTTGGCCATTCCAGCTTCACATCTTGCTTATAGCACACAAACTGCTTCCAAGACAGCAAATTGCTGAAGCTACAATAAAAGTAACCGGTGCTGATGCTGTCTAGTTTTACAGCACATCATTCTCCTTATGCTTCATGTTATACAAGAAGGTGAGAAAGGTTTGCAGACCAAAGACTTGCACAAGACATATTATTTTGTAGGGATCCTGGGAAAAACAAGTAATGTTAGTACTATACAAATGCAGAGTGAGAACTTGATGAAGGATGGGCATGTGAAGGTAACCAAGGAAAAGATCATGTTCAAGTAGAAGAAAGGAGTTTAATGCAAGGTCAGAATCTGTGGTGGGTGGTGAACTTATTAAAATATGAGGAAAAATAAAGGGTGAGGAGAGGCAGGTTTGCTAGCAGACGTATTTCCCCATCAAGCTAAGAGGTGATGTGAAAGGGACGAAGGATCAGTGGGAAATCAGCAAAGGGAAATTAAAATTGAGACATCTGTTTCAAGCACTAGCAATTCACTTCAGCATCTTCTTGCCAGGTGAACCCTCATCCCCTCTATGAAAGGAGATGGGCCCAATACTCAAGTCATAACCTCCTGACATCACTACAGAGGTATGTAAAGACCACATGGCCATGCACATAGAATCATAGAATCATAGAATGGTATGAGTTGGAAGGGACCCCAAGGATCATACAGTTCCAACCCCCCTGCCACAGGCAGGGACACCAACCTCAGGCCTGGATCTACACTAGGTTGCCCAGGGCCCCATCCAACCTGGCCTTGAACGCTTCCAGGGACAGGGCATCCACCCCCTCTCTGGGCAGCCTGTTCCAGCACCTCACCACTCTTTCTGTAAAAAACTTCCCCCTAATATCTAATCTAAACCTTCCTTCCTTTAGTTTTAATCTATCCCCCTTGTCCTGCCATTGTCTGTCCTTTTAAATGTAAATGTAAATATCTTTACCTGCTCAGGAGGTATCCGTGACTTTCACTGACTCTGAGGCAGACATATTTTGTTGTTGTTGTTGATCTTTATTCAGCACAAAGCCCAGATCTGTCACTGTGACAATCACTGATACCATAGTGCAACTAATAACATCAGCAGCATAAAATAAATAGTCATTTAAGCCTTGATGATTGGACAGAAATGCCCTTGACTTTGCTGGGCTATCCACTGCTGAACTTTGCTATGAAGGTTGTTCTTGGCACATGGTATGTCCTGGTATCCATGAAGTCACAGAATCAGAGACCGTTAGGAGTTGGAAAGGACCTCAAAAGATCATCTAGTCCAACCCCCCTGCCAGAGCAGGATCACCCAGACTAAATCACACAGGAAGGCATCCAGGTGGGTTTGAATGTCTCCAGAGAAGGAGACTCCACAACCTCTCTGGGCAGCCTGTCCCAGGGCTCTGTCATCCTCAGCATCAGTGAAAAAGTTTCTCCTTATCTTCCCATGGAACTTCCTCTGCTCCAGCTTGCACCCGTTGTCCCTTGTCCTATTGCTGGCCACCACTGAGAAGAGCCTGGGTCCATAATGTCTCTGTAATGCCAATGTGATCATAGCCTTGCAGACCTGTGTGCCTTTCCAACTCCTCCTCTTTGTTCCCCATGCTACATGCATTTGCATAGAGGCATTTCAGCTGGCCCCCCAGTGAGGCTGATGTACTGGAATTCCTCTGAAGTATTTTCCCAGTGGTTCTCTGTTGGCTCCCAGAGCCTCAAGAATCCCTGGGTCACCACCCTTAGACTTCCAACATGCCACAGTGTGTCCAGCATGTCCCTGAGCAACAGGCTATAGACCCTCCCCAGAAGTCCCCCATACCATGACTCCATTTCATCAGCCCAGGGTAATAAATCCATTCCAGTTCATTCCCATGCTGGTTGTGCTTTGAAGTCTCATGTGCCCGTGCTTTCAGCCTCTGCTCTGGTCTTTGGTCTTGGCAGGACTATGGCAGTCGGTGCCTGTATCACCTTGTATGTGAAGTCAGCTTAGGCAGAGATAATTGTGGGGTTTTTTAATATTGGGAGTATATACTTTTATATATAATATATACATATGGAAATATTATTAAAATATTGCAAAACTTAAAAAAAAAAAACCCACATTACTTTGTGGTGGGATGAACAGTAACAAAGATTCAATGGTCTTAGGAGGGAAACTCTTACCATAACCCAAAAAAGACAAGCATAAAATTATCTTCCCCCTTATCAGTTAACAGCTTAGTGTTGCCTCCACAGAGGATGTGTGCTCCAAGGAAAAGGGTCACTAATTTTAACTGGATCATGCAGGGTGATGGGGCTTTGCTGTTACCACTGAATAGACAGGGATGTTGTGTGAACATCCAGCTAAGATATTCAGAAATAATTCTTTACCTCCTTCAGACAGGCTGAATCACAGTCCCAAATCCCACAAAGTCAAAGGTAATCTGTTTTTGATGTGCTGCTGTTGCTGTGTCTCCTCCTGAGTCGCTCTGGTCCCCTGTGTAGTCAGGAAAAGGAGGAAAACAGACTCCATGATGGTTTGTAGCCTTGGCAGAATAAGCAAAAACTCCTGCCAGAGCTTTGGTGTCTCTTGCTGCTTTCAATCCCCTTTGGCCATGCCACTTTCCCTTTGAACCTTTTGAATTTATAGAATTCTAAGACTGGTTTGGGTTGGAAGGGACCTCAAAGCCCATCTAGTTCCACCACCTCCTTGCCATGGGCAGGGACACCCTCTGCTAGCTCAGGGTGCCCAAAGCCCCATTTCTTATAGTTTAATGCAGGGATGTAAAAAGAGGTACACTAATTTTGCTCTTTCTTGAATTATTTTAATGAAACCACATTTCTGGTCTCATGAGCTCTGCAGCATCCACCCAGGCTACCCCTGATGCAAGTTACTTCGTTAATTGCGTGGGCAATAGCATAATGAAAGTGTCACTGTGGGCACAATCCCAACTTTGAGTTTCACCCTTGCCACAGGGCATCTTTAAATGCTGGAAATCAGAGGGAAAATGCATTATCTCAGGTAAAAAAAAACAACTAAATGGTTCATATGGGAGCAGGGCTGAGGCAGGTGTTCAGACCTAGCCTGCAACAGCAATACTGCTGACTCAAGGCATCTGAGTCCCCAAATCACAGGAGTGACTGGAAAATATATATACCCATCAAGGATCATTTTTATTTGCCTTTTGGTTCTGAAGCCTTTCTGTGGAGGCTCTGTGCCTGCACTCACCTCATATCTGCAAGCTTCTCTACAGAGCCAGGAACTTGGCTTTTCATTAGGGAAAATAAAAAAAAAAGCTGTGCAAAGTCACATGCAATCTCTTGATACCAGACACCAGCTCTTCAAGGAAATCTCCAAAAAGCAGGAGGCTGCTGATAAACCCATAAGACTTACAGCTGCTGCTCCAAAAGCTGCAAGATTTGGCCAGAACTGAGAACTGCAGGCTGTTTCTCCCCTCACCTTTAGAGTTCATTTAATCTGATCAGCTTCCAGAAATTCTGGTAATTAAGAAAATCTGCTCTTATCTTACCCTCTGTCCCTAGAAAAATGAATGAAAGGCCCTCTGAACCAGAGTGGAGAGAAACTCCTATATCTTCCTCTTTATTGTGTTACCTTGGCACATCAGCTTTGTGGCATTTAGACTATTTTATGAGACTTCTTTTTCCCCTGTGAATGATCCTCAGCTCTGACATTTTTCTCTCATCACTGATGAGGAAGAAAAGTTGGAATGCCAAACTCCCTGAAAATTGTTCTTAACACCCCCAGAAATGGCTTTTAAAAAAGTAACATAATAGTATATAAAATAAAACTACTAGGTTTTATTTCAGATGGTTATTTCTACTTCCACTTTTATATTTATAAGCCGAGGTTGGGGGGCATTCCTCACCCCCTTCCCCTGCTGCACCATGGGGTCTCACCCATGGCAGACAGTCCTCCACGAACTTCTCCAACATGAGTCCTTCCCCATGGGGCTTCAGCTCTTCCCCAGCTGCCCCAGCGTGGGTCACTGCTGTGGGTGCAGTCAGCAATCACAGAATGGCTCTCAATCTCTCAGGCCCAGACTGCTCCAGCCTGGTCCCCCACAGGGTCACAAGCCCCCCAGCAAACCTGCTCTGGCGTGGGTCTCTCTCTCTTGCTCATCTCTGTTTCTCTGTCTCTTTCCACAGGCTGCAAGTGCTGGCAGAGGCTTGCTCCAATGCAGGTCACAGCATCTCCTGTATGTCTCCCCCTGCTCCAACGTGGGGCCTCTCCATGGGCTGCAGGTGGGGTCTGGGCCTTTTCCATGGGCTGTGGGGGGACACCTGCTCCACCATGGGTTTCTCCAGGGGCTCAGGGGCATCTCTCTCTCCAGCACCTGGGGTGTCTCCTCCCCTCCTTCCCTGCCCTTGGTGCCTGCACAGTCTCTCCCACCTTCTCACTCCCTTCTCTGGGGGCACAAAGCAGCCACTGGTGTTTTCCCTCCTCACTGTGATTCCCAGAGGTGCTGTGACTGTCATTGATGGGCTCGGCCTTGGTCAGCTGCAGGTCCGGCCTTGAGCCAGCTGGTGTTCTGTGGGGCCTGGGGGAAGCCACCCCTGCAACCCTACCATGCAGAACCACAACAGCCTTGTAGGAAAAATGTGTTCCAAGAATCTTCCAGTCACGTTTTGACAAATGCAATATCGTTTGGAAAATATTTCCCACTAATGACTGCTAATTTCTATTCACCACCAGGTAACCTCACCACTTTTCTGTGAACATAGATTTTTTTCACAATACAAGGAAACTAATAATATTCCTTTCCTGACCACGACTGGAAAACTTAAAGATATTTTTGTCAGATTTTTACAACAGTGAAGTTTCAGTATTTTTGTAAGCGTTAAGGTGGGTAGCTTCAAAGTCAGGTTTATGCCAAATCTAGACATGACCATCTGTCACACTCTTGTGTTTGATGCTGCATTAGTAGACCAGTGCTACAATTCACAACAAGTATTTACACCTAAGTTTTGGGCAATTTGTACCTTTTGAGTTATAAATTAAAGTAGGATGCTATCTGATTTTCAATTTTTGCAGCTCTAGGTAATTTATTTGACTTATTTTGAAGCACTAGGTTCTATGCCCCTAAAGACACATTCAAGCTTATGTTATGAGTGTCAGAATAGTTAGTTCTTGCTTGTATTAGCAGTTTTAAATTTTGGTGCAACCTCAGAACTGTAAAAGGGGATGTCACAGATTTTTAGGAAAATCACGGAGTTTCTGGAATTTAAATACAAATGATCATTAAGATACAAAACATTAGGAGAGAGACCAAGCTTGGAATAAACATTTCCTAGGGTCTTCCTTTTCTCTTGAAGGCTCTTTTGCCTGTTTTGTATTGTCTCCTCCATCCTCTTTTCTTTCTTAATCTTTCCTGTAGACTATAAAAACCCAGTAATGTTCAAATGCACTTTGCAAACTCCCAGTATTCAAGTAGTTCCCAAGTAAGACTTTATAATCAATTCACTCCTTCAACTAATAATGCTGTTATTTTTACCCACTGAACTCTTGACACATGGTTATTATGTTTAGCTTCATTTTTTGATGGGTGCAAAGCACCCAATACACCTACAGACAGCACTGAAATCTGTAGTGTTCACAGACTACAAAAACCTTGACAGGCCTCTGATCTCTTTGTTCACCCCTCAATTATTATTTTTTTAAACATTTTTTTCTCTTCCATTTTGTGGTCACGAAACTTGCACTTACCTGTTCTTCTCACTGAAGCAATGTATTTATTGAACTTGGTCAATAACTTTGACAGCTGTGATGACTGAGCACCAGTTTGAGACCTTCACAGCCATCCAGTAGGTCTGTGGTTTCTGTGAGAAACAAGAGTTTCAAACGCTGGTCAAAGATAGTCTATTTAACAGAGAAACAGCTCCTATTGCACACTGTGGAAAGCAAAGAGTAACTCTGCCTGCAAACAGTGAGGTGTAATGCATCAACCATGTTACTGAAGCAGCAGTTGGATGTGTTTCTGGCCAACGTACTGCCTTCCCTGAAGGTTTTTTAAAGGAACAAAAGCCATCTTCTTATGTTGGCCATGGCATCCAGAGAGCCCTTTGATACCAGTATCTTTTGTGTACTCCTCTGTAGCCTGTTCATGGTGTATAAGTTACCTGGGACTTGTTGGCTGTGATGATATAGCAGCCTTCCAGTACCCAAAGAAGCCTACAAAGAGGCTGGGGAGGGACATTTTAGAAGGGTGTGGAGTGATAGGATGAGGGGGAATGGTTTTCAATTGGAAGGGGGTAGATTTAGATTGGATATTAGGAAGAAATTCTTCACTATGAGGGTGATGAGGCACTGGAACAGGTTGCCCAGGGAAGTGGTGGATGCCCCATCCCTGGAAGTGTTCAGGGCTGGGTTGGATGGGGCCTTGAGCAGCCTGGTCTGGTGAGACGTGTCCCTGTCCATGGCAGAGGGTAGGATATTAATCACCTTCAGGGTCCCTTCCAGCCCTAACCATTCTGTGATTCTATGATTCTATGTTCATCTGCTGTCAAGTCACCAGTTATAAATATTTCTATTGTTCCATTAATCACTCTTCTCAGGTGACCTCCCATGGAAAAATGGGAAGAATATCCTTCTGATAAGAATTGTCTTTAGGAACAACCCAATAAGGAACCAAAAAATAATTAGTGTAATGTAATGTGTGCTGTTTTCTGAATGCTTTTTCTGAATGGCTCTATCCTTCAGGGAACATCCCTTTCTGAAATAAATATTTAGAACATGTTGTTCTATTGCATACTTGACATAGGATAAACACATATTTTTGTCATTTTGCTTCAGCTTTGAAAATAATTTCTTTAAGAAACCAAACAAGAGGAATATCTGAAATGCTGAGATTAGTTTGTTATAATTTTTAATATCAAATGTTTTGTTGCATTGTCACATATTGAGCATTCATCAAAACATCAACCATTCTACCCCATGTGTGTGTGGTACATTGAAGGGGGGCAGTATTGGATTATATTTCCAAAGAGATTGGAGACCCAGAATTCTTAGTTTTTCTCAAAATTATTTTAAAAAGCTTATGAACAGTGTTAGCAAACTGTGCTCTAAACCTTGGATGGGAACTCTTGTCTGATTTCAGGAAGAGAAAGGCAAACACACCTACATGCTCTGTCAACACACTGCTGCTCTACTGGGACATCTATCAGTTTGGGCTGTGTGTACAGATGACAGTGCTCATCTATCTGGAAAGTTCCAGCTTTCCAGTTGGCACTTGACCATATTGCATCCCCTGCTTTCCCTCAGCTAATTTAAAAAAAAAAAATGTAGAAAATTTAAAGGCAGGAGGAAAATAGTTGGCTGAATCTTTTGTCCCATAACTCAGGTTGATTCTTTGTGCTTGATTTTGAGTTCATAGGCTGAAGTTTTCAGGGACATGAGAGCACTGGACAGAAAGGTCTTTGCATGAGATTTTGATTTCTGCTAAGAGTCATGCATGTAATTCATGAGTTCAGGCTGAAACACCTCAAAGAGTCTTTAGTTGTTTTTAATTCTCTCATAAAGTAAAATAGGGGAGATAAATACTCTTCTGTGCTCTGAGAATGAGCATCCCAATAAGAGCAAGCAGTCCTTTGCTTTGAATTTTCCCTTATCTTAAAGGGACAATACAAATCCTCAGAAACTTCATCCATTGCCCAGGTCCTCCCCGACTAGGTCATTCATCCTCAGCAACCTGGAGACACAGTATACTTGCTATTCAAAGGAGAAAAGAAACAACAAACACTGAAGTTAGTGTTTGGTTGTGGGGTTTTTTAATTATTCTTGCTGCTGAATATCACATTCACTAAAGAAGTGGTATAAAACGTATATCATATTAACACTTCCAGCACAGACACTTCTCATATCCAGCATCAGGTAATGAATTTTATGTTTCAGTTCCTGTACAAAATACATCTTCCATGGGGGGACATGAGCTCCAAGCCAGGTAGCCGATTTCCAGACCTTGAAAGACTTAGTCCACAAAATATAATCTGTACCTTCATGTTGCAGAGCACTGTTTCAGTATTAGAATCAGTTAATCTATTTTTCTCTCTCTTCTTTTTCCCCCCAGAAGCGATTTACCCGTGCCACCTTGTCTTTTATGTTGCTTGAAAGTGAGATTTTTATACTCATAATAAATTGTCCATTCAAAGGGCCACCTGCAGAAAGCAGTGATCACAAAAAAAATTCCTCTTAGACCAGATACTTTTCAAAGCAGCTGTTAGCAGACCTCCTGGAGCAGCAGCATATCAAGAAATTGGAATTGAGAGGTGATTTTTGAAGGTAGGGTGTTCATGTATTGTTGATCCATAATCAAACATCTTGTATGAGATGGTTTGATCTGATCCTTTTTCTAGTCTGAATTTTTGGTTCTAGTCATGGCTCCAAACCTCCACACCTTCCTGTGGAAGAAGATGTATGTCCATCACTATGCCACTATGCTTTGATTTCCCACACCCTAGGTGACAGCAGAGTGATATGAAAAGAGAGAAGGCTTTCATGTATGGGCATGTAATTTTATTTTTCAAATTGTACATGATCTTTCTACCTGCTGTGCTTAATTTTAAATAGGTCATAAAAATAAATGTTTGCTTTTCCATTTGTCCTCCATATTTTACCAGT
Source organism: Porphyrio hochstetteri (assembly GCA_020800305.1). Classification (NCBI taxonomy): domain Eukaryota; kingdom Metazoa; phylum Chordata; class Aves; order Gruiformes; family Rallidae; genus Porphyrio; species Porphyrio hochstetteri. The sequence goes on along the minus strand of CM036938.1, from coordinate 5,152,209 downwards.
TTTCATTTAAAAACAATCCAAACCAACCTTGGCTGCAGCACAGATTTCTCTTTATCCTCGCTGTAGCAGGTTTAATCTGCACATTTATTTTTGTCTCATCCAAGCTAATGGCACAAACACTCTAAAAAGCATTTCCACCCTCACACACACCCCCACAAGCCTCCACACTCTTTAATCTTTACTTGTGTTTGGAGGTAATGCTTTTTTTAGTCTCAGATGCCAGTACTTCCACTAGTAAGATAAGTTCACTTCTTGGGGTTTTTTTTTTTTGCTATGGATAAAACTTCCAGTTATTTCTACTGTAGTTTATAGCATAATGGTGTTCTCTAAATCAGACTTGAAATAATTTGTGGAACTGTTGAGTGGTTACCTCTCAGACTTCTCTCTTGACTGTTCAATAATAGTGATGCAGTTACCTCTTTGCTTCTAGTCTGGTTCAGTTCCCTGTGATGCTTAACCTACATTTATGTTACACAGGATAAAACAATGTGTCTGGATGGTTGTATTGTCATGGGTATGTTTTGGCCTTGTTTCACAACTAGGTAGTGATGGAATGATAATCCCAGGAGAGGAAGGATTTGAAATTGTCTTTGGCATTGGGAAGAACAGGGAAGTGGCTAACAAGGAGTAAATACTTGGTTAATGGGACAGCTGCTGAGAGGTGAGAGAAGGATAAAGAGGGAAGGAGATAGGAAAATGCAGGACGTGTTTTGCAGGAAATACTGCTGAAGGAAGGCAAAAAATGGTGAAAGAGGAATGCAGGGAGCTGAATCTGATGTGGACATGCAGCTTTCACAAGGAGCAGAGAACCTGTTGTTAGGGAGGCATCATCAACACCATCTTCTCCAAAATGTGAGGCGAAATCTTTGGTAGGTCTGAAAAGGTTTGAGTCATGAGTCGTTAGGGTTTTGTAGTGTTGCTAGCTACTCATTTTATTGCTTTGAGATCCATGTGAGTGTATGAAGTGTTTCCTTCTGTGTGTCTTTCTGTCACTTAGTTTTGAAAACAGCGTAGACACCCAAGGTGAAACAGATGCACTTGGTCTCAGCAGGAAAGGGCAAGCCAGCACAACTGTCCCCTCTACCTAAATGCTGGTGAAACAGTGGTGGAATAGTGATTTCCATATGTGATCTTATAGAAAGTAGCTAAATCTCCAGCATTATCACTAATACTGAGGTTATAAAGTGAAGCTCCCTGGCTGCTCCACTTACAGCTTTTGCTGTGGGAAAAAAAAAAAGGAAAAAAAGATAAAAAAGGGTGAGAGGAAAATGTGAAACATTATTATTATTATTATGTGTTTCCCACTTTGCCATTCCATGCCTTACAATTCCTTAGTTGTTCATCAGCTTCACAATAGAAATGCCTTTTATTTTTTACCAAGCACTTAGAGACGACTTAAGTGTCATTTAGTCAATTGGCAGAACAAAGGAGTCAATTTATGGATCAGATTTTCTCTCTTTCTTTATTCTTTAAAATAATTTACTTTATTGGTTTAGTGTGCTTGCAAGGTGAGGAATTGACAGGACTAGAGCATAGAAATATCAGTTCACTGAATCAGGTCATACACACACATCTTTGCTAAAACTGGAGTTGAAAAGATAGGACTTTTTCAGCTTCCCCTTGCACTTAAATTTAAATGCCATTTTAAAAAGGGGGAGGGTGAGGAAGGAGCTAGCTTCTTAGCACATTCTGAATCACATTGTGCCAAGTGTTACAAACAAATGCATGTAAATCCATGAGCATAAAACTAAAGTCTGCTGCCAAAGCCAACAGCAACTTAAACTTCTTCACCCACTGCTGATCCCACCCCACTGAATCTGGTGGGAAACTTCTTGCTGGCAGCTAGGATCATCGTTAACTGTGGTCCTTGTGAGGTAAATAAAGTTGATTAAGGCCCCTCATGATTTCTTCATGTTCTGCTTTTATATCTGCCTCCTAAATGTGCCTGCTTCTTTGCATGCCCACGTATCTTATTTGGCTGGTGTGTCAAATCAGCGTTCACAGGCATACCCAGATCAGCTGAATATTTATGATGTCGCAGCTGGTGCTGTGTCCAGCCTGGGAAAGCATTTCTTCTCTGAAGAAAAGATATTTTTTAGACTTACTTCTCTTGAGAAGAAACGGAAAAAATTTGGAAGCACTTGAGTCCTATTAGATCTTCATGAGCTTTCCCAAAAGTCATGGAATAATTTGAAATTCCCCCACTCTCAGTAGTGTATGCCTTGAAAAAATAAGAGTCCTTGTGATGCATATTTTTTTCCTGTGAACAATGCAGAGGATGTCAGTGTGTGTCTGTTCTCCCCATTAATTTTTAATACAGATAGTTGTGTATTAACTGTTAATTCACCAGTTGATTAATCTCCTGCTGGATATTTATGACTCAACTGCTCATGAGACCTCCATTCCAGGCATAAGTTTCCTCCATACAAAACTGAATGAAGGATTTCTCTTGGCCTTCTGGTCTCCATCCCTGTCTTACGCCATTGCAACCAATTGCCCTCATTCCCAAATATCATTCTTTTTCTTCCTTGAAGCTGAACTGCCAGCCTCCATAAATATGTAAGGACTCTGCATTTTCTGTTTAAATACTTGGGTATCTGTGGTAGTGTCAATGCTATAAGATACACATGATTTCCAAGGATGTCTAAGCAATTATCCTTCTGAGTCGAGGCAAATATATAAATAAGCACATTTATACTCATCCAGAATTTTTCAACCTTTTGGAAAGTTCATATTTCAGGACCAGATTTCCTCTCTCTATGATAGTTAACTTTCTTACTTTTGGAGGAACTCATTTCCACCCAAGCAGGTCACCTTGGTTCCTTTCCCCACTCTGAGCAGCCTGTTCCAGCTTGGTGGGACCCTCTGCTCATTTCTGGCACCTACGTGGGCCTTCAACATCCCATGGCCAAAGAGTCTCTTTGCCCTTGTTTGGGTACCAACATGACATACCACTGCCATCTTGGAGCTGGTGGCTTTACAGCATGGTCCTGAATCTCACAACAACTAGTGGCATCAACTCTGAAGCCAAAAACTGGTATGGCAAATTTCCCAGTTCCCCCTGGAACTCATGGAAAAGCGGGAATGGGATGGTCTTCAAGTGAAAAACTAATAGCTGAATTTACATTGTAATGACACCAAGAGCAGTCCTTGGTTTTGTACAGTTGGACCATCACTCCACTTTCTGACAAGGTGCATTTGATCTCAGTTCACCTTACCAGGAAGGGGATCCCTTCAGCTTCCTATAGAATGGAGATCCCTGTTCATGTGTGGTCAGGGAGAAGCAGTTTCCACTGGAGCTTTGTTTTGGTGGTTAATGGATTATTTTTCAGCTGAAGTGTTATCTGCTAACAGCAGTGGAAAACACACAGAACTTAAGAGCCACATGTATTGTTGATCCATAATCAAACATCCTGTATGAGATGGTTTGATCTGATCCTTCTTAAACCTTGACAAGGGTACCATTAATAAACGGTCACCTACAAATAGGAACCTCTCTTGAAAAAGTAATTTGTTGATAGAAATAATGGGAAAGGATAAAATATAATACACTCATAAGAATATTTTATTTGTATATGTATTTTTTTTTTTTGCTTACCAAGGAAATGGCAATGCTTATATACAGCATCCTTTGGAAATATCCCATTATAAAAAGGCATTATCACTTTTGGTGATTACCATATTAAGAACTTGGATCAGTACATCTGAAGCTGATATCAGAAAGAGCCTTTTATATAAATATATAAATTTCACATGTATTTTCAATTTTAATTGTAAAGAAAGCATGGTCATGCCAAATGGACTTTAGACTGGGAAAAAGCCCAGTACAACAATAATATTAGCTGTGTCACATGTGAGTTTGCTTATGGAATGATGCAGCTACATAACAAAATTAAGATAGCAAGGAGCTAAATTTTATTCCTAGCAGGCTCCCACTGGCACGCTTTACTCTTCTTTTTTCTTTTGCTTGAGAAGACAGCCCCACATGAAAGGCTTAATAAAGTGTAACACAAGCCTATGGGTTTTGTTCCTAATGTATTACGCTGCAATTTTTGCTGTAATTATTTTTTCACCTACTTGTTATGCTTAAGGACTCTGCTTACACAGCTACAGAATAAATAAAGCTGACAAACATCAGTGATACCATCTTGTAGGATGATAATTACAGATAAGCACATTGTAGAAAAATGCCTGATGGAGCTAAAAATTATATGATTAGATGGAGTTCTTAAAAACTGTGATTCATCTGAGAATTTTAATATTTTACAATACTCCTATGATTTTCAAGATTTATTTGTCTCTATTCTCTAGTTTTTCTGGTACACACCGGGTTTGCTGGCTATGGCAACCAATCCCCTTGGGCTTTCTTTTGCTTTAATTTGCATAAACACAGGCATCATATGAATATTCAGTGAGTGGTTTTGCATTAAGTGTGTGCCCTTAATCAGTTTTTCAGTGCAGTTTTATTGGTAGCACACACAGACAGCTATTTCATCCAGAAAAGCTGAGGGCCTTACAAAGCTAACCAGGTAAGGATCACAATTCTTTGATGCCCTTAATGATGGAGAATTATCATTGATTATATAGATCCTGGGGATGGCTTAAATCTTCCTAGTTTGCATGGGGAAAGGCCATGAATGTGGGTTTTTTGTCATTGTTATTGTTTTTGTTGTTGTTGCTGTTATTAACCCACGATGGCTAGGTGGGCACATGCTTCTGTAATTTGCATAAACATCGACCCTTAATGAATAATGCATCAGGGTTATTTTAAACACCGGGCTCCTGGCGTGGCAGGCTGTATTGCAGTGGGGTTTGATTGGCTCTGCGGCGTTTTCATCACCGGCATATATTCCTATAACATGGAAGACACTAAAGAAGCTGAGCTGAACACACAGTATTAGGGGTTTTTTTTAAATGTTGGTTATCTTTTTGAAGCAAATTAATGCTTTCCACCCTCTCCCCAGCAATTAGCGCTTCTCCTTTTCTATGGAAAATAATGTTCTGCACTGGATTGCAGCCACCTTTTGCAGCCCTGACCGGTGCCTGAGATTGCCAGGGAAAGCAGCAGCAGTTGCATTTGTCTTTAACTTGCATAAACATGAGCGACATGTAAATAAGGAACCGTGGCGTTGGTATGCAATGTGCGCCCTCCCATTGTCTCTCTTCTCGCCTCTGTTTAAGCAGGGATGCAATCTGTAAAAGGAATAATTTCACAGCAAATAACTTGTGTTTAATCTGGTTTGATTTTTCCGCTTTTTAAAATGTCATTTGGAGAGGAGGACTGGGGAGAGGGGTATGTTTTTTCATAAACTAAGGAAAGGTGATTAGGAGAGAGTTAACTGAGGACTCAGCATTTGAGAAAGAAGGTATAGACTGTCAAAGCCAGATTATGTGTTTAAATTACTGGAGATAATTAGTATCACTGTCCTTATTCTTAGCTTAGTACTCGGCTTTTTCAGTGTCTTAAAATGAGGATAAAAATAATCATATCTAAAACTTTCTCGTTACAAAGGGTTCTGATCCAGAAACTGGATCACTCTGGCCCTTGGTGCAATCAGCATCCCAGGCAAAACGTAATGTCAGTCAGCACCAAAGATGGCCAGGCAGAAAAGGAAAATTAACAAGACAGAATCATGATTCACCATCATATGACTGCAAAAGTCCTATTAAATAGTATGTGTGATCAGAAGATGTCTCCGTTAAACTGTGTCGAATACAAATGATAATGAGGAGGATGGAGTTGTCTGTGGCTTCAGACCATAGGTAGAACCTTTAAACCCGGAATGGCTGGGTTTTAACCATGCAGCATTACTAAAATTACATATTACATTGACTCCAGGCAACCTGGGGTAATGCGATGCAGCTGATGGGAAGCTGATGTGTTTTCTACCTCATAGTAATCTCTAATGAGAAGATACTAAATAAAGGATGTGTTTTCACTGCTGGTATCAACTATTCCTGTGAATCTAGTGCAAGCCAAAACCTAGGGGAATGCAGGAAAAAGCAAAAATGCCCTGTTTGGTTTAGTTCCTGGTTTCCTCATTTGGTATAATGTTATTTGTTCAAACAAATATTTCTGCGATTTCTTAAAAGGCATTAGAGGAATATTTTTTAGGATTCTTATCAGGGGGCTTGCCAGGAGCCTCTTTTGTTATTTGACTCGTGTTGTCAATTTTCGTTCTACCTGTTCCCTTTAAATCAATGCCTGGTGTTTCCAAGGGTAAACAGGGAAGTGGATTAAAGCTTAAGATGCAAAAATAGGAGCAAAGAAAAAACCTCTCTCGTGTCTCTCATGTACCTATTCAAGAAATGCTACCTGTTATGTAGAGTTATTAAAACTAATTTTAAATGTGCATCTCCTGCCAAGTACATTTAATTAAATCGCTCAGGTTTTAATAAGTCCATTGTGCATTTAATCATCAGTGATTAAATGTTTACAGCTATAATAAACACCAAGAAATCTTCAAAGGCACTATAGGGATTGTAGGGCTGATAGTTTTAAAAGGATATATTTTACCCTGGAACTAGAAGACTTATCAAAGAAATGGTGTGAAGGATATCTGTGTCAGTAAATATATTATTACTGGGTAGTTATAGGATGTAGGAGATAATTCTGTGCCAAGCCCTCCCTCAATGTCCACCTTTTTTCAGACTGAATTAGATGTGTCACTGTAAGCTTGTTAATATCCTAACAATGATGGTTTTCACCTGTGACTGCTATCATTGCTGCTCAGGTAAAATTTCCAGAGGCAGTGTGGGGATTTTACACATAAGGAGGACTTTAGGACTTGGCCTTTGTTAGTTGTTTCTGTACAGCAGATGATGTCCTCCTTGGCAGAGCAGGAGGAAAGGGAGATGCTGCCTGAGGCATCTTCTGGGGAAAAAAATAAAGTAAAAGGAGGCAATGAGCACTATGTAATCATCCATACTGAGATGGGAGGAAGTACATGGTGGGAAATGCTTTAATGCCTTCTCCGAGTGAGGATGCTGTGGAAGCTGGAAACCCAACCCTCCACATTGGGCACCTGGAGATAACCATGACAAACCTGTTCCTCCTGCATGCACCCACGCATGGCTGAGTAACCTGCTTCAGTGCACTCCCAGGCATCTCTGAAATACCCATCACCACTCCTAGTGAAAACACAGCAGTTTTCTTTTCACCTCTGAAATTAAACCGTCATATCAGGTGAGGGTGGGACTTGTCTGTTTTGTGCAGGAGGGATCAGAAATAAAACAGTGCCTGGCTTCACAGTTCTTGCTGGTATTATTTATTATTTTTTCCTAGGGGAAATGAATAATTAGCTTTTTTTTTTTTTCCTAGGGGAAATAAATAATTAGCAAAAGCTTATCTTTAATATCTGGGATTGGAGAGTGAACTTTGAACTTCATTCATCCTTAATTGCCCATCACAGTGGGCCACCAATGTGTGTATTTTAATCCAGCTGTTTCATAGGTTTTCAATTGAATAGGCATAAAAATGAGAATGGAATCTGAATATCAGTGTTCCCGTTTTGACCTTCTTCACACCTGTGGTCCTTGTGATAGCTCACTCCCCCTCCTCCAGCCTGACCACAGTGTGCAACAAGGCCTGTATTGGCATCAGAAGACGTTGTGGGGAGAAAAGAGCAAGCAAGCTTGTGGGGTCTCTGTGTACATGGTGGAAAAGAAAAGGAGACACGCTCTTTTTAATTTTTTTCTGCAAATACCCTTTATCCAAGCACACTACTACTGACTTCAGTTGATGTGTCAACAAACCATAGGGCTGAGCCCTAAAAATATTAGCTTTACATGAAGCAATAAATTAGGATGCTGATTCACCTCTCTCTCACCCCAATCTTACACCAGCGTAACACCATTGACATTGGTGGTGATATTGCTGACTTACCTTGAGAAAATGAGGAATAAAATCAAGCTCTGAAAATTTTGCAGTGTTCCTAGTGGCAAAAAAATTCCCAGTAACAGTTACTTTAGACACATCACTATAGACCTTGTTATAAACTGCAGACTGGCAACACGTGCAGCTCAAGTGCATTTCACCTTTATGCATTCACAAAATCCAACACTGCACAAACACCCACAAAGAGGCTTTTGCCCAACCATTCACCCAGGCTAGACTCCCTTTCTTAATCTAGTTTTATCTGTTTAACCTTCTGCAGAGTAGAACCTTCCCTTCAGTCAACATCAAAAATGTTCTGCCGCAAACCACTGATAATCAGGATGTAGAGTGAAAGCCCTGGCAGATTGTTAACAATAGAAAAGAAACTATAATGAGAGGAAGAATTTTTACATAATGAAGGAGTTAACATACCCAGAACTGCAAGGTGGATCAGACCCATATAATTTCTGATTTTTTTAAAATATCAGCCAATTGAGTTGTTATTATTCTCAGGAGGAAAGCAGGACATATTAGGTTAAAAAAAAAATCAAATATATGTTGGCATGATGCTACAGGAGCAAAAGGCAAATAGTCCTGGGCTCTGTACAACTGATTTTTACATTTGTGGAGCAAGCGTGTTTTATGAAGTTGAAAAAGAGAGAAAAATTCAAACTCAAAAAAATAACCCTCTACAGATATTTTTCAGGTCACATATTCTGTTTTCATTTGGGATTTTATCTCATGGCTCTTGTTTATTTCTGGTTTGGGGGTTGACGAGTGGGAAAAATACCAGAGGTGGTGTCTTTCAAGTGTAACTTTCAAAGAGCATTTAAAAACACCATCAGATTCAGCTTTCTGTTTTGCCACGTAGTCAAACATCTCTGCTGGGGTGAGTCTGAGCCAATGCAGCAGAAGAATTTCAATTTAGCTAGTGCAGTTTTTCATTCTTGACCTGGGTCTGGTTTGCCTGAAAAGACTCAGAGAGAAGTCATTTCAGCGCCTGTGCTCTCCTCCCCCAGTGATTGTGATGGGGAGAGGTGTTCATCATTACGTTTTCATCACTCAGCACCTGCGGTGGTGCTTCATTGCACTCAGGGTTGTGTGATCACACCATGAAAGAGGGACTCAGTACTCCTTTTGAGTCCATTTTCCCGGGAAAAGAGATGGAGAATCGGAGAATCAAAGAATCATAAAATGTACTAGGTTGAAACAGACCTGTAAAGGCCATCTAGTCCAACCCCTCTGCAATAAACAGGGACATCTTCACTGTATCAGGTTGCTCAGAGCCCCATCAAGCCTGACCTTGAATGTCTCCAGGAATGGGGCCTTCACAACCTCTCTGTGCAACCTGTTTCAGTGATCTACCAGTGATTGAAGAACATTTTCCTAATATCCAACCTAAATCTCTCCTTTTCGAGTTTAAAACCATTACCCCTCATCCTATTACTACATGCTTCCATGAACAGTTCTTCCCTAGCTTTCTTACAGGCACCTTTCAGCTATTGAAAGGGCATTATAAAGTCCTCCCAGAGCTTTCTCTTCTCTAGGCTGAATAAGCCCAATTCTCTCCAAGCCTGTCTTTACAGGAGATGTGCTCCAGCCTTTGGATCATTTTTGTGGCCCTCCACTGGACATGCTTCAGCAGATCCATGTCCTCCTTCTGTTGAGGCCTCCAAAGCTGGATGGATCGCCTCGTCTGGAGGTGAGGTCTCAGCAGAGCAGAGCAGAGGGGCAGAATCCCCCCTCTTGATCTGCTGGCCACACTTCTTGTGATGCAGCCCAGGATGCAGTTGGCCTTCTGGACTGCAGATGTGCATTGGTGGCTCATGTCTAGCCCAATTCCTTTTCCTCAGGGCTACTGGTTTGACACCAGTTGCTCCAACAGGCAGCTGGCTGCTCTCTGGCCCTTCAGGAAATTATTAAGTCAGGCCAAGCTAGCAGTGGGCCTTGCTATGGAGACAGGACTGGGGCAGAAGTGAAGGTTCCCAGACATTCTTGAGCACTGTCCTTGAGCATCTTCAGGGAGAAATAACATCCTTCCAGCTTCGGGTGTGCTCACAGGAGGATTTCTGTACAAGGATCTTCCAGTTTTTCTCCACTCTGATGATTGTTCAGTGGCTTTCTCTCCTAGATAAAGAGAGGTGTCACCTCACAGTGTGTTGGAAGGAGTAATTAATTCCATCTTTGATCATCACTTTGGGGATGTGGAGAGCTACATCTCTGCTAAGTGTTATAATCATTTTGGTTTAGGGTTGCATGAGTCTTTTTCTGTTTTTTCCAGGGTTTCCAATTTATTAAGTTCAAGCTCGTAAGGTCTTCAGGAATGAGCAGTGACTTCTCAGTAGCAAGTAATGACTTCATTATTACTGTATAGGGCCTGATGCCAGATCCAGGAGATCTTGTATAATTAATTATGTGGGAAGGAGGATCCAGACCTGTTGAGATATGAGCACACAGAGCCCAGACATTCCCATAGCTGGAGACAGCTCACCAAATGCATTGTGAATACAGTCCTAGGCTGATGGAGTAGAGTCAACAGCAGTCAGCATGGACTGTCCAAGGACTTCAGGATATCTCCTGCCTGAATACCTGGATTTCTGTTTGCAGCAATAATAGAAATCTGCTCACTCAGTTATTCAATCGTGGCATCATTGCCTTTATTCACCTAATGCACCCCAAGAAAATCTGATTCCTAGGGAACTAAAAGAAAAATAAAATACCCTCATATGTTTATGACATCATTTGCTAAGTTTCCCAAATGGGAACAGGGTTTTTCCCCAAAGTTGTTATTTCTTGGATTTGTAGTACAATTGTACTGCATTACATTAAAAAAATTATGTGCAGATGTTTATACCTTTGTGCCATTGAAGATGTGCAGGACGTGATGAGGCATGCTCTAAATCAATACTTAAGTACTGACATCACATAATCAGCAATTCTTGCACCATATGGGTTTTTTTCTATTTATTTATAAGCTTTCTTTTTTTAACAAAAACAAATATTCAGTACGACTGACTCCTTTTTATATAATGTTATTGAAGCCTACACTTTATACAGCAAAGGGAAGTACAAACCAGTTTTACTCAGTCTCTTTATTCACAATACCACAAATGAAAACAAACAAAAGAACCATAAAATATTTACCAGCAATATTTTCACTTTATTGTTATTGTAAAGTTTCAGTTTAGGATTCAGCTATTCAGTGCACTTCAGAATATTATTTTCTTCAGACCACCTCATTCTGATTTTTCCACAAGGGAAGTGACCTAAATATTCTTGTCCCAAGTTTATCAACAAGAAACAGAAACAAAACAAAATAAAACAGAACAGCACTAATAAACAGCATTTCCTCCTTTCCATGGCCCCTTCACAGTCCCCATTGCTCTCCTTGCAGCAAAAAGGGTAAAGAATGAAGAGTTTAAATGTCAATATTAATCATTTAATTGCTATTTGCTCTCTAGTTGCAGCAGTTGAATCGGGTAAAAATTCTGTGTAGGAGGGGTGAATGCTCTTAGAAAAGGCAGAGTGTTTCAGTCTTCAGCATAGACATCTGGGCTGAGAAGAAACTCAGGATGAAGTTTTCAGGTAAACTGAGGTTGTTAGGTCAAAATTATCAACTTCCAAGTGCAAAAATTTAGAACCTTACAAAGATTTATGTATACAAACCTCTTCTGAAGCCAATTAACAAAAATATAATCTGATGTCCAGCTTTTTAACATGATTGTATTAAACAAATAAAAGATGCTTTCAGAGGTGCCCTGAGAACATTACCTCCAAAATAATTCTGTAGCTTTTCTCACAGATTTTAGAAAGAGATTGTTAAATCTGAGGAGGAAATTTGTTCACTGGTATTTGGCAATGATCTGCGAAGTTTCTCGTAGTTTAGCAAAGAAAAAGCTGTCCTTTTCTTTACTGTTATTTAGCCTGTTTAATTCTGTAGAGGACAGATGATGCTTAGGAGATAGGTCTAAAAAAATAACCTCCTGTCTACGGTCCATTTATTCTCTCTTTATGGGCCAAATCCCATAGAGTGGTAAATACTTTAAACTCATGCCAGCACCTTCAGAATCCAGCCCTAAAGTACTCAATTAAATTTCTTGGCAAGACAATCTTTGACTGTCCTTTTGATCTACACTCAGCCTATATTCTCCACATGAAATTATAACCTGTCTTCTGAAACATTACAGCAGTTCCAAAATCAGCCACCTGTCCTGAGCAAATAAACTAACCTAAGAGGCAGGATAAGGTGTAAACTTTTGAAAATTAAGGTGGTTCTTTGTTTTCCAGGTGGAGGTCTCTGAAGAGCAGATAAATAAATAGGGGGGAAAAAACCCCACACATTGGCTTGAATTTTAGGGTGCTGAGATTGAAAATTTGGGTGATTTCATAGAGTGCAGAGCATCCAAACTGATTTCCTGGGCAGTAAATTCTAAACAAAGAATTTTCATGTAGGTTGTGGGGTCTCTGCTCACAGCAGTGCTGGTTTGGCAGAGGTCTAGAAACAGAAACCAGCAGAGACAATGCCAGGCATGAGGTGTGGATTGATACCAGCAGGTTTGACTAATGCCATCTGAAGGGAACACCAGCCAGCAGTTCTTCCCTCTTGGATGAAAAGAAAGCAAAAGAAAAGAAATTTTTAAAAATGCAGAAGAGTCCCACTGTGCCCAGACCCAATGAGGAAAAAAAGAGTCATTGAGCGACTCAGATTTTACCACCTCGGTTGTCCTTCTGGCTTTCAGAGATACCTAGGTTTCCTGCTGGGGATAAACCTACATCTTTTCAGCAAAGGCAAAGAAAACCTATCAATCTGCTAGACTTCATTTATTATTCATCTAATCTGCTATAAATCAGCTCCCTCTAAGTACCACGGGTGTATTTTTGGCTGCATGTGAAAGACAAAGATTGGGATAGTGATGCTAGAAATGTTAAAAGAAACCCAAAAACCAAAAAACCCAGGGTCAATACAGTGAAAAAAAATAAACTGAATTTCATAAAGGAACAAAGAGTCCAGCCTAAAATGAAGCTTCAGCTAGGGTTGTCAGTGGCTCTTCAGAGGTATGTGTGGTGGGTTTTTTGCTGTCCACAAGACCTCATTACAGCAATGCACACAAACAAAACAACATTTTAACCTAATTCAAAAGTACCAAAACGGGTTGCCAGTACTGACTATCCTCACTTTTACAACAGGATGTTCTGGCTTTCATTTGAGTTATCTAGGAATGACCAGAAATATAGACATGCATGGAGAAGGTGAGAGTGAAACATTTCAGAAAATTGACAGTTTAGTGGATGAGTTGAAAGCAGAAGCAAGATATATTAAAAATACCTGAGAAAGAGAGATGCCTGAAAATACAGAGAACCTGGTGATTAAGGGCGTTGTCAATAGCCTCTGACAATAGGCATACTCTGAGAGGAGAGGTATTTCAAATACAGACACTCTAATGCTAGAAAGATAAACACATATCTCTAGGGGCTCCCTCATCAGGTTTCACTAATCTTTCCCCAATCATCCTGCAGTCTATGAAATGATCTGTTAAGGTAGTTTCTGTAGGCTATTCCAGTTTTTTTCTGGTCAGAGATGCCTTAAAGAGCATCTCTGTTCTCTGTGCTCTCGGTGCTCTGTGCTCTGTGTTCTGTATTTAGGCATCTGAGAGATATCTAAACTTGAGGTTGGGGATGGGATGCTGGGTACCAGGGGTAGAAGATCTTGAGGCTTGTGTGAAGCCTCTTTGGAGGAAGCTCCTATTACAGACCCACTTCTTGGATTAAGTAACACTGAAGAGGCAATGCTCATTCTTCCTTGGTCTATTAACCAGTTAATTAAAGTGACTCGCTCTGCTGGCGAATGGAAACACCCAAGGACTGAAAGAACTGATCTAGCACATCTACCACAATGCATCTACTCACCTTCATAATGTCACAGGGGTAAAAGCCCATGAGTAAATGCCTGATGCCTGCAGGCAACCAGCTTACTGCTTTTGAGACACCACCTCTGATTTCCCACTCCTGCTCACTTTGCCTGCATAATATCAAACGTTAAAAGCCCATAAAATGATTCAATCCTTTGAAAAATTTCTGCTGAGTTATTTTTTGTGATAATCACTCACAATCCCAATGTGAGACACTGTGACTTTTGCATTTTCAAATGTGCTTTGATTTATTCTGTATTATACTCTTTCTTTTTCATTCATCTGTTGTTGGGGGTGGGAGGGGCAAAAAGGAGCAACTGCTGTAATTTTCCACTCTGCACTTCTGATTTCACTTGACCCTTTTCTTCTCCTCTCGGTGTTAAATAAGCCATCTCTGCACTAAGAATTGCTGCCTGTCTAGTCATTGCTGTGCACTAACTGTTGGACAGGATCAGACACACTGCTAGCCCAACCACGGCACAGCTGTGATGATTTTTGGGCATTTAACTTCTTACTTGGTACCCTTAACTTCAGGTTGTGGGGGATGGAAGGAGAGTCGGGTACATGAGGTTTTGCTGAAACAGGGAACAGATAACTTGGTTTCTGTAATAATGCAATATTCCATATGACTGGGAACTCTATTCCAGGGAATATAGTCCTAGCACCCACGCGAGACCCAAACAAAGCCTGTGTATTCCTGTGCATTGCCAAGGTCTCCTGAAATCCACCAGAAAGGTGACCTTCATCTTCAGATGCTGAAGCTGAAGAGAAGGCATTCTGGGGCAGGATGGTAATAACATCAGTGACTGCAATGTCCCTTTCTTCCCCATTATGGGAGAGGAATAAGAGATACCTTAACCCAAATGTAAATTGGTGGGCATTTTGCCTTCCTTATTTTATTCTTATCTTTCCTCAGAGAAGAGCCCTGCTGATGGCCACAGCTTCTGCTTGTTGTCCTGTTGCTGTTACAGTTGTCATAGCATATATATAAAAATATGGTCCACATATATCTGTGCAGAACAAATACCAATTCAACGCAATTACTGGTGATTACTTACAGAGTCACAGAATCACAGGGGTTGGAAGGGACCCCCAGAGATCATCGGGTCCAACCCCCCTGCCAAAGCAGGGTCCCTAGGACAGGTCACACAGAGAGGCATCCAGATGGGTCTTGAATATCTCCAGAGAAGGAGACTCCACACCCCCCTGGGCAGCCTGTCCCAGGACTCCGTCACCAGTACTGTGAAAAAGTTCATCTGCACGTTGGTGTGGAACTCCCTGTGCTCCAACTTGAGGCCATCACCCCTTGTCCTGTCCCCACAGACACTGAGAAGAGGCTGACCATTTCCCTGTGTGTCACCTTTTATTGCTCTTCAGAAAAGTGGTATGTCACCACTCATGATCTTGTAGGTCTGGGTGAATTGTGGCTCATAACATGTTAAACTCACTATCACAACCATCATAGCCAGTTTTGAATCATTTCTTGTTCATATAGCTCCGCTTTGTCTACTCTATCCTTCATTCTCCTCAAGCAGAATTATGGAGACAGTGTTTTAAATCCAAAAAATTTAAATACAGTAGCTGGAATATTTCCACCTCCCCACATCAATCAAGGTTTGCCCTATAAGTATACCTTCAATTTCTTAAGTTGCACTCTTGTTTATGAAACTATTGATCAAGATCACGAGAGTTATAGTGAGGCTCTGTTTTCCTCTTCAAATAGCTGTATGATGTAGCAGCTCTGAACTTTTAAAAATGCCAATGTTCTTCTCACAAGCCCACACATAGCTTTATAGGATTGTGTTATTCTTTTCCAGTCAGTTAAGACACGTATTGGAATTAAACAAGCAAAGCCTGGACCCCAGCACATCAAGCACTTACAAAACAGCTAATGGTTAACCTTTGACAGGGCACTATGTTCTTGCAATTTAAAAGCAGTTAATCCTTTTCCTCTTTAGCTGGGAACAGCCTCCAGCACCACATTCTCCAGTGCAGGCAACGTTTACATCACTACATTAAAAAACTATACAGAAGCAGAGTAGTCTAGGGAAAAGAAGACTAAGGGGGACCTAATTAATGTTTATAAACATCTTAAGTATGGGATGCAGGGGGAAATGGTCAGCCTCTTCTCAGTGTCTGTGGGGACAGGACAAGGGGTGATGGCCTCAAGTTGGAGCACAGGGAGTTCCACACCAACGTGCAGATGAACTTTTTCACAGTACTGGTGACAGAGTCCTGGGACAGGCTGCCCAGGGAGGTGGGGGAGTCTCCTTCTCTGGAGAGATTCCAGACTCGTCTGGACACCTGTCTGTGCAATATGAGCTGGGGAGCTGCTTTGGCAGGGGGGTTGGACCTGATGACCTCTGGGGGTCCCTTCCAACCCCTACGATTCTGTGATTCTGTGATTCTGTGATTTGATGAGAGAGTGAGAGTAATGTGATACTGGGTGACTTTAAAAATCTGTGCTGTGAAAAATTGCCAGGTAAAATTATTTCTGGGACTTTTAAAATATAATTGTTGATGTTGTTAATACCATGCTGCCACTGATCTGTGCCTGGGCTTTGGCCATTCTCCAACATTGGCAAGTATTTGTATTACATATTTTGAGCATAATGACATCAGGCTCAAGTTGTGAATGTGTACATGAAACATGTCCATGGTGACCAGCTTTTGAACTCTCTTGCTGCACTGGGAATACACTGACCTTGTCAGATCTTCTTGTGGTGCATATGTGAAAGTAATTTCGTAAACCCAACTGGGTAAATAATTGGGAAAAACACACAACTAGTGATAGATAGTAATGTTTAGGTTTTGAGAGCTAAGTTACTCTCAGTTTTCCCTGCCCAGCTGAGGCATCTGTTGATACAACATCAGCCACGGAGCACCAGGGATGCTTCTCTCCCAGTGCCATAAAACAGTGACTCCCATGTCATATTTTGGGGTGGAAGTTCTGCTTAGACTGTGTTTGGCTCCACTTTGGTGCCAGGTCTGCAGCTAAGTCAACATGGATTTTCATAATGGAGAGAAACCCTCTTGTAATGAGCTCTGGTTGATCGCTGTGAAAAGTGTGCTCTGTTTACAATGAAATGCTGTGTAAGCCCCAATCATACAAATGATAATAATAGTCTCAGCAGCTACAACTCATCTTTAGAAATATAATAAAACCGAACCACTGAAAATTGCTTCATTTAATGCCTCTTCATCTCGTTGTGCTTAAATGTAAAGGTTTTTTATTTTATTTTAATCTTTAGTATTTCCTTCTCCAGTCATCACAGAACTATATAATTTTCTTTAACATTTAAAAAAAAATAAAAACCACAACCCACCTGACTTTTATTTAGCTTGTATTCTTAATGTTTCATGCTTTACTATTGCATCATATTATACAGATGCCATAAGAGTCAGCTGCAGCAGTGTTAGCTATTATTAGAGTGTAATAGTCTGGTATTTTAACTGTTATATCTCTATTGTATTGCCTTAGTGTTCTTTGTCCTATTAATCTTGTATTATTTGAAGGAAAATCAATAGGGAATTATGACTGTCGTCTGCTAACATATTTTTTTCCTGTCAGAGCTATTTTTAGTTCATTATATTATACTGTTTTGTTTATCTGTTGGAAATCGATACATCAGAAGAGAGAACAGGATGGGAATAACTATTTGTAAACACTCTCCTTGATGTAAAATAAAAAGAAAATAAAAAGAATAAAAAGAACTGGTAATGCAAATCAATCTCAAAGTTATCCAAATGATCTGTGAATACATTGTGGCTGACACTTTGGAAGCTGTTTATATCATGAGATGTTTGTCCTTGGGTGCTTGCACATGGGCCATTTCAAGGGTGGACCACTGGATAATGCATCCCCTTGCCCCCAAGCTTTGCAACATCAGCAGCCTTCAGGGGGTGTGCTTTGGAGGTCCCTCAAAATCATGTTGCTAGAGAACAAATGAGCACCTTGGAGACTCTGCATAGTGACCTGAGGTGAATAAAGGGGATCTGAAGTGAGGGGTAGGTCCTGTCCCTGGCAGATGAGGAGTGAGGCCAGCAGCACACAGTTGCAGGTCCCTGGATCAAGTTCAGCGCTCACATTCAAGGTGCCTTGTAAAAAGCCTGAAAGAATGAGAGGGGTAAGAGCACAATGTACTCACTTCTGTTTATTAAGCACATCTCTATAAGCTTACAGCACATGGGACCTCTATGAGCAGCTCTGGCAATCCTGCAGTGTTAGACTGATATTGCCAGTGTTACTGACAAGAAATATTAGGCTTCTTTCTCACATCAACCTCCCTGGCAGCAGGACTGGTTTTCAGTGAGGTATTGCCACTTGTAGCCCCTGGGGACAGGGCCCTTTCCCTGCATGTTCATACTTACATGTCCTGTTTTGTATGAATGACTACAGCACCGTTTTTAAAACCTCCTGTGCATTGTAAGTGATTTTGCATTAAAGGTGGGGGCCTCTCCTTTAAAGTGTTTCCCTTTATATTCATCTACATTTCAAAGAATTGGCAAATGCTGTTAGAAAACCCTGGGTACATAAAACTTTTTTAATATTTCTGTCATTCTGAGGTGTGATTTAGGAATTTTTCTAATTGGGCAGTGACACTTATATTTAACAAAATGTTAGAGTTCCTGTGGAGCCTTTTATTTGCCTTTTTCAAATAAGCATAGGGGTTTTTTTGCCAGGAGGCTTTGAAGAGAAAATTTTAAGTCTCAAGTCTCAGTCCTACCCTTTTCTATTCTTTGGGGATTAGTCTGATGAGAAATGTAGTGGTAAAAGGGAGCAGAGAGATGGGGTAACCAAAAGAGAGGTAAGGATGAGAGCGATTTGATTTGGGAGAAGGAGGAGAAACCAGAAGAGAAAATGATTGATGGAAAGAGTAACGAGACATCCTGTGATGAGATCTTTTTTTGTGGCATACGTAGGAATATACCTTGAAAGCAATACATTCACAGAAGTTCTTCATATGTGAGGTAACTGTTTCTGTTTACATATAAAAAATAAAGAACTACTATGTTGCTGTTCCCACAGAGCAATAGTTGTTGACAGAGCAATAGTGAAAGGAGCAGTGAGATTTCTCCTGAGCTGTTCCCCTCTGGTACCCTTAACTTTTCTCAGTTCTGACTCAAACTTTTCCAGTGTGTGAGGTTTTTGCCATGGAAATTATTAAATTGACTCGAACCTCACAGTGAATGCTGTTCTGTAAGTACAGCATTGATGTCTTATCATACTGTACATAAAAGAAAATGCCTCATAGTCCTTCAGGTGCGTGTTGTTAAAGCAGAGAAAAAGCTTGTGGTTGAGGCATATCTTGCTGCTGAAGGGCTGTCCTCCTGCAATACACCAGCAGTTGTGGTGGTGTTCACAGAATCATAGAAACATAGAATGGTTTGGGTTGGAATGGACCGCAAAGATTATCTAGGTCCAGCCTCCTGCCATGGGCAGAGACATCTCTCAGTATCACAGAATCACAAGGTTGGAAAAGACCTTTAAGATCATCAAGTCCAACCATTCACATCCTAAACTAAATCATACCCCTAAGTACCTCATCTACCCTTTTTGGAACACATGCAGGGAAGGTGACTCAGCCCCTCCCTGGGCAGCCTGTTCCAGGCCCTGACAACTCTTTCAGTGAACAATTTTTTTCCTAACATCCAATCTAACCCTGCCCTGGCACAGCTTCATGCCATTCCCCCTTGTCCTATCACCTGTCACCTGGCTGAAGAGACCATCATCTACCTCTCTATAACCTCCCTTCAGGTAGTTGTAGGTGGTGATAAGGTCTCCTCTCAGCCTCCTCTTCTCTAAGCTAAAGTAGACCGGGTTTCCCAAAGCCCCATCCAACCTTCCTTTGGCACTTTCAGGGGTGGGGCTTCCACCGCCTCTCTGGGGAACATGTGCCAAGGCCTCACCATGCTCATAGTAAAGAATTTCTTCCTAACATCTAATCTAGACCTACCCTCTTTTAGCTTGAAGCCATTTCCTCTTGTCCTATCACTGCACTCCCTGACGAACAGTCCCTCTCCACATGTCTGTGTCTCACCCATCTCCACATGTCAGTGCTCACGGGACACTGATGAGAGGTTAAACCTTGCACAGCTGGAAGGGGAGGTATTCACGTTGGCACATGCTCTCATCAGAAAGAGTTGGTCTGCTTGGAATGAGGACCTTGAAATATGGTGTTTCCAAGCCTGTGACAAAGATCTTTTCATGCACTTTGAGGATCACTAGCTTATGTAAAAGGGAGTTTGGTGATGGAAGAGACCTCCTGGAATAAGCATTTATCTCTCACATCCATGGTGTCACATTTTGTTCAATCTTGTACTGCAGAGAGAGGACAGCTCTTCTGCTGCTGCTCTTGCATGTTTAGTGGCATCGTTTTTATGACAGAATTCCCTGTTCTTTTGTGAGGGCAAATGACTTTCCCTAAAATTGTATTTTACCTGAAATACCAATCTGACATAAAAAACTGTGGCAGAGTAGTGTCACCTCTAAACTTCTGTAAGAAATTAATATCCTTCAATTTAAAAGGGTTTTTAACTATTAGAAACCTAATTTAAATTATCCAAGTCCATGATTTTGACAAACCACTACAAGCATCACCCCTTAGACATTCCTGGTTGGTTGGGTTTTTTTTGGCTCATAAATGGTTATTCATTACTTCAGTGCATTATAATAACCCCTGGATAACTCAGTGTCCTGGTTTCAGCTATGATGGAGTTAAATTTTTTATTTTAGCAGTGGATGGAATGCCATGTTTGGGTGTTAGCATGAGAATAGTGCTGATAGCACCCTGATGTTTCCGATTTGTTGCCGGGCAATCAAGGACCTTTCTCAGCTCTGCATACTTCCTTACTAGCGAGAAAGGAGGGGACGCAGCCAGGACAGGTGACTCGAATTGGCCAAAGAGGATATTCCATGCCAGTTACGTCATGCTCAGTTTAAGGGGGGACTGGGGGGAAGAGGGGGAGACAACGCCAGGACGTGCAGTTTCTGGGGACGGTTGGGTTGTCCGGGACGGGCTCTAAGCTGTGCGGCCTGAGTTGTGTGGTTTGGTGAGAAATTGCATTGTGTATCACCAGTTTCATCTATTTTGTGCTTTAAACTTCTGTTATTGTTATATCTAGTTTTCTGTTATTGTTTAGTAAACTATCCTTATCCCAACCTGCGTGGTTCTGGTTTCTAGGTTGTGGTTTCGTTTCCTCCTTTCTTCCTTCCCTTTTCCCCCCCCCCAACTTTCCTTCCCCCTTCCTTTTAAAAGTACAAGCGACTGTGTGGGGTGCGGCCCTCGGCTGGGGCAAAACCACGACACTCAGGGTTCCATTAATCTAAGCATTGTGCAAGGAAAGAAAGAGAAAAGAAAAGAATGGGGGAAAAAATAATCCATCCCACATTCCTGAGATCATACTACATAGATGTGTGTAATCTACATTAAATAAACCTAAATAAAAGATTTAAATTAATTTTTATTTATAATAGGTCATTTTTTTAATTCATTTTCCGTCTTTATCTCAGCAAACTTCAATCAAAGTCAGTGAGAACTTGACCTGATAAAAAGAGCCTTTGTGTGTGGTTTATCACTGCATTGTCTGAACATGTCACAGACACTGAAGAATTGAACCTGATATTACTCACATCAGGATGGTATTACTTGTCCTGTCTCCAAGGAAAACTAGAAACAGACTGTTAAAATGATCTCTCCAAGAAAATTGAGTATTTTGTCATAGGCAGAGAAGTATAATACTTGGTTCTCAGTAATTTGAATTAAGAATCTAAAGATTTTTCTTCCTTTGGTAGCTTGGTTAATTTTAAGGGTTATATTTATAAAGACAGAAGAGATGGTAGTCTCAGCCACCAAAGCATTAAACTGGCATCTCAGAGGGAAAGGTTTCACTGCTGTGCATTTTTCTTTACTAATTCCTCCCTCATCACCTTATGCCCAAAGATATTATGCTATTTTCATAAAGTGGGTCCCAACTCTTTCACCTCCAAAGCACACAGAAAGTACATGAGGAAATCACCAGAGATGTATGGCTATCTCTTTGGCATACCCTAGAAATTCACTGTGTTTAATTGTTGAAGGGAAGCCCAAAAGTGGCCAACTCTGAAAATCAAAATCATTACCCATGGATATTAGTTGCCTGCTTCCCATTCAGGTTTCATGGGAGGTTTTTGACAGGTTTTATTAGGAAAAGTTAAAAGAAATAAACACAACTGAGTTTGTAATTTAAATCCAAAACCAAAACTGAATAGTTTTTGTGCAGAATCACATCTCCAAACACGTTTGTACCGTGTTGTGTTTCCCCGTGGTGGGGTTGCAGGGGCGGCTTCTGCCAGCAGCAGCTGGAGCTTCCCCCAGGCCCCACAGAGCAAACACCAGCCGGCTCAAGGCCGGACCCACTGCTGACCAAGGCCGAGCCTATCAGTGATGGTCACAGAACTTCTGGGAATCACTGTGAGGAGGGAAAACGCTTTTTGCCCCCAAAGAAGGGAGTGAGAAGGTGGGAGAGACTGTGCAGGCACCAAGGGCAGGGAAGGTGGGGAGGAGGCACCCCAGGTGCAGGAGAGACAGATGCCCCTGAGCCCCTGGAGAAACCCATGGTGGAGCAGGGGGAGACATACGGAAGGAGCTGTGACCCGCCTTGGAGCCAGCCTCTGCCAGCACTTGCAGCCTGTGGAGAGAGACAGAGACAGAGATGAGCGAGAGAGGGAGGCCCACACCAGAGCAGGTTTGTTGGGAAGCTTATGACTCCATGGAGGACCAGGCTGGAGCAGTCTGGGCCTGAAGGTCTGCACCCCATAGCAATGACCCACACTGGGGCAGCTGGTGAGGAGCTGAAGCCCTGTGGGAAAGGACTCCCATTGAAGTTTGTGAAGAACTGTCTCCTGTGGGTAGGACCCCATGGTGCAGCAGGGAAAGGGTATGAGGAATAAAGACGAAAGATGTTTGAAGAAGCTCAGAAAAATGCAGGAACCATCCTTAGCAGTTCTGCTAAGAGTCCAGTAAAGGGATGAAAGAAGAGTAGCATTTGTATGACTCAAAAGCTCATTTCCATTCACTTTTTGGGGACCTCATCATGGCCATCAGTGTTTCATTGAACTTGTCCAGTGCTTACTTTTTTTACTCTATGAAAAAGCAGTTTCCAATACATCTTTTTTTTATTTATCCCAACCCAATCTCTTGTTACCAAAAGTACAGTAACTAATGAGAAATTCAGCATCCCTTGTGTAAGGACACAAAAATATATCAGCGATCAGCATGTTGAAAAAATTCCACGCAAACAAGCCCCTAATTTGCATAACGTTATATCAAAACGGAAAGCAAGTGTTGGAGAGCAGAGGTTGAGAACGTGAGGTGGTGTTCCTTTCTGCATCTGAGGAGAGACACTACCCAAGGGAAACGAACTCATTCCAGTCTCTTGTGAAAGTCTCTCAGTTGCAGGAGAAGAATCTTTCTGATGCAGTCCTATGATAATATTTCTAGAAAACTAGATAATTTAGGTGGGGTTTTTTTCTGGAAAACTGTAGTTTAGACCTCTTGAGCTACCAAAATACCTACAGAACTAGAGAGTTGGGGGTATGTTTAAAAATATAAATAAAGCATTTCGTTAATTTCTCCATGGTTGCAGAAATGAATTATTCAGTATCTATTTTCAACCAAATCGCAATGCTGAGTGAATAATTCACAATTAATATTTCATTCAATTTAATTAGCTTCTTTTGCCTGTGGAATACCTTAGTTTCAGTTTTCTAATTTGATTTGGTGTGTCATTCTTGCTAATGTTTTGGCAATGCTTATTGCCATCTCCCCTTGGACAGCTAATAAATGGATCTCTCTTTATATTCATGGTTTAATGTTTAGGTTCTTTGTCATTGGGCAGATTTGTCCAATAGCATTGTGTAAGTTGCCGAATTAGATTAGTGCTTGGGCTTTTCTTGCATGAATACACAGCTCTGGATCTGCCATTCAGTTTCTTCAAATATTTGCTTGCACGGGTGTGAAATTCACTTTTCTCAGATACTCATGCAAATAAAATGTGATTGAAAGGGTGTTTCTGAAAAACAAACACATGCAGAAGTTCATGATGGCTGTGGCAAATTCTTCTAACAATTTGCATGAATAATTTCAGGAACCTTCTTCAGGCTTTCTCAGGATTTCACTGTCTAAAAGTTTCTCAGGATCAAAACTCATCTGGGATGTTTATCAGGAGTGCAATTACTGGTCTAGTGCAGCTGCTCTCCTTGAATATTTTGTTCAGTTTTCTTGCATCCGTGCAATTTGTCTGAACTCAGTTCTTTGCAATGTAGCAGCTTTACTGCTGTTATTATTACTAGCCTGTCTGTGAGTCTCTCCTTTTCAAGGTCGCTCCTTGAATGTAAACATTCACACCACTTTGTGAAAAAAGAGGGGAGAAAAATGTCTTAATTCATTTGTTATGGACAGTTAGTTTACATGTGAAGGATATTGTTTGCAAGAAAACAAAGGCAAAAACCACATCAGTCAGTCACAGTACATGTCAAGTAAACTTTACAATGATCATGGGAAGATTTTCCTTTTAAAAAAGTGTAGGACTTTTTTTTCTTTATCTCCTTATTTTCCTAGTTAGAACATTGGCAGAGAAACACTATATAGTCTATGCATTTCTTATGTAAAACCCTCTGGATTATGGACCCTTTTTCATCTCATGTGACGAGCAACAGAGGAAATCTCAGGAGACACTGCAGCTCTGATCACCTCTCATGAAAGTGACGCAGGTTGTCTGTTCTCATTTCTGAAAGTTAAAGACAGAGAGATGCACATTTTAATTTAGATATTTATTTTTAATTCTTACCTTCCTTCTGTCAAAATTTCATTGCCATTACTTGTACCTACAGTCAAATCCCACCCTGAGACGCACAAACTGTCTAATACCAGCGGGACAGGAGCTTCCTTTCTCAGCAAAATAATCCCAGAGTTCTGCTTCTGTGAATGTGTAGAAAGGCAGATGTATGCTGAAATGTTTTTCCTGTTTAAATAACCATGGAGTTTCACTTTGTCCCTTTCCTCTCAGAAGTTCCTCTGTCACTTGATGGTACCCCTTGAAGAAAATCTTTGTTGTGTGAGAAAGTAATTATTTTGTCTTGGAGTTCCTTCAATATATATTTTAAAAAATTTATTTCAATCCATGTTAGAGACGAATAATTTTTTTTTTCAGATTTTTCTGGGCTCTTGGAGTGGAGTTGATTCTATATTTGGCCACTCTAAATTATTCTGTATCCAAGCGTTTTTTTCCTGAGCAATAAGAACTTCTGTTGAGTGTTCATCAGGATGCTACTGGCAAAACCAGCTCCTGAATAGAAATTAATTGGACACTGAGAAAATGCAAAATTCGTGATGCAAAACCCTCTTCTTTTTTTAAGCAAGTGCAAACATGTGGTGACACAGCTGCATTGTGCAATCTTGCTCAAACTTCACCATTTTCCAACAAAATTCTGCAGAATGATGAAAAGGATCAGTATGGCACAATTCCTCTCCACAGCAGCTCAGTTCCCTCCCGGTTGCACCAGCTGAAGTGTCCCTCAGAGTGAAGAAGCACTTGCAGCCACCAACTTACTTCTTCTGAACCCTTAGGTCTCATCTTACTGAACCCCTCTATATATGTTCAGGTCTTACATTATTTATCAAGATCACCTTCAAAACTGTGTAGTTCTGCTGCATGCTGAAGCAGGGAACTGTTAAATTGGTAGGAAAAAGTGTATTTTCTCCACCACTAATTAAGCATCCTACTATTTCTTGTGTTTAAATTCTGATTTGTGGCATTTTATAAAACTCTGATAATCTGTGAGATTTCACATTCAACATGGTAATAGAGTCGTCTCAGAGCTTCTCATTCCCCAGGAATTTATATCCATTTTAAAACATTATGCAGAAAAAAACCCACCTGAGAACCAGAGCAACTTAAGACTGTTCCAGAGATCCATTTTTGGTCTAAAAGTAAGTCTGGTTAAAGAGATTTTTGATGGCCAAAGGTGTTGGGTTTGCAGCTCAGATCTTAAAATGAATGAAAAAACATTGTTTCAGACTGGTATGTACTATTAGGAAGGTTATTAAGATTTTAAAGTTGCAATGCAAACATTGAGAAAAATCTATTACCATCCTACATGTTAAGGGAGTATCCCATTGTTCTTTATAGCTTAAATGGAGTGTATAATCCTTGGGTACTAATTCAAAAGAAGAATATTGTGCATCAATAAATAGCTGTATTTCAGAAATTGATCATATCTTTATACAGATTTTAAAAAATAAATTTAGGAGAAGATTCATTCTTTTATTTTCTTTTATTCTGGGAT
This sequence comes from Porphyrio hochstetteri, assembly GCA_020800305.1. NCBI lineage: Eukaryota > Metazoa > Chordata > Aves > Gruiformes > Rallidae > Porphyrio > Porphyrio hochstetteri. The sequence goes on along the minus strand of CM036938.1, from coordinate 5,126,096 downwards.
AAATTTAACCTCATTGGAATTATAATGGTCTAAGGGAGATCAGAAATGCCTCCCTAAAGATTCCAGCTTAGTGCAAAATATGCACCTTAATGTGTGTTGTTAGGTGACACCATGCAAGTCTTTGGAGCATGTGAGGTGCAGTGAATATTATTATTAGAAAAATCTGTCAGGGTTTTTGTTATTTGGGCCAGTTAGGCTGCATGTGTTGAAACAGACTAATAAAATGGTAGGCAATGCGAACCAGTCTTAACAAGATGTAAAAAGTGAACATAAAGGTCAAAAAGAACCAGGAAAAAGACTAGCAAAATAAATTCTTAGAGTGTAGGAGGCAATTGTCTGCAAACAGTAAAGAAAAAGTGTTTCAGAATAAATTTATTTATTGTGTATGCCTAGCTCCTAATTTACTTTTTTTTACTTGAAAAAAATTCAAGTGGAGCAATAATTTTCTAACCTCCAGAAGTTAACACGGGATCTGGAAGTCAACATGTATTCTCCTCTCCTCCTGCACTGTCTCTAAAAATTAAGATGCTACAAACAATATTTGCACTTTCATATACCTCAGTCAGTGGGATTTCCCTCTCCAACTCAATACAAGTTGAATTTACGTTGATGATATGGCTTGAGGGTATGGAAAAGAGATGTTCTGTTGAAAACACAGCTGCAGTGACAGAGCAGTGACAATTTACATGGATAAAGATGGGCAGATTTTCTTTTCAAGGTTTGGCTTAGACTTGGTGAGGGTGCATGTCAAGCCCATGTTCCACTTACAAAAACGAGTAGGCAGAATAATGTGATGTTCTATAGGAATTACAGAGGATTCAAATACATCAGTACAAAGACTAGTTAAATTGATCTACTAATAAATGAGATAGAGTAGGGAAATCAGTGGTGAATTGTAGAATGCCTGAGTAGATGAACTGGAATTTCTAAACATGTCTTAACTCAGAAGAACAGGAAAAAGTTAATTTGAAAGTCATGAAGAGATGGGAATTTTATTATTAAATTATTTATTAAATAACAGAAAAACAGAGAAAAATATGCAGGTTTGAACCAATAAATCATAACATTTTGGGCCTATTAGATTTAGAAGGAATATTACAGGTGTGGGAATAAAGAAACAGTAAAATAGGCTTGATGAGATCAAGGGTGAACTGAATTTACTGTTTACTAAGCATGAGAAAGAAGAAAACAGAAGTTTGATTTGTGAACGTGGTCAGGATTTTGTGTTGGTGTATAAAAAATTAGAAGTGTTTTGCATCAGGAACATGAAATAACAGATAGCAGTGATCCTTTAGATGGATCATAGTCATGGGAAAAAGAGCTAGCATCTCTGCAGTCAGGAGAGGAACTGATGACATAGGTCATTGAGAACTATTCTCAACTGATTCATATGTTTGAATGAGACATTGACTGATGAAGAGCTGTTGTTACCTGTGCCACAATTCTGTGGATATTGTGCCTAGACATGCACATCCTGGAATAAAAACATGTGGCTAACTGATGAATATTCCTGCTGGACATGATAAATATTGTCCATATTCAATATTGTCAATAATCAATGATCAATATTGTCAATAATTAATATTATCAGACAAGGTTTTGACAGCGCTGAAGGATGAGGTTCAGGGAACAATGGTCATTCACCAAAAAGCAAGCCAGACTGGCATGAATTTATACCATTCTTCATTAAGGTCCCAAAATGTGTAGTAACTGGTTGGAAAATGTAATTTCTGGATTTTCCACCCCACACTTTTATCTCATCAGATACCCACAAGCATCATGTTTATCCACTGTCCACACTAGAAACTCTATGAGTTGGTCTAGTTTCTTGGAAGTGGGAAAAATAAGAAAGTTGATGATGGGAAGGGGAGGGAAGGGTATAACACTTCAAAGTGTTATACCGTTTTAAAATGTTCATTTGATTGCTATTCATTCTGTCTGGAAGAGTGGGAATGTCATTATTCACTCCAAAGACAGACTCATTTGAAAGTTCTGAATGACACAAGATGGAGTTGTTAATGAAAGAGTCTAACATCAATTAAACAAACAATAAAGCCATTGATAATAACTCTGTAGCAATTGACAAATACCACTGGTGAATGGGACACTTGCCAAATTGAGTGAACTAACAACATGCCACAGACTTATGTCACTTTGTGTTTGTTTACATATTGATTGTGCTAGGATTTTGCTTCTTGATTTGGTGTCCCTTGTTCCTCAGTCACAGGCTGTCTGCTGCAATCCAGATCATATAACAAGCCAAAGGAAAAAAAAATGTTACTGTGCCAAAGTGACTATTTAAATTAAATCTGAACAGAATTGGTTTCTGTGTTGATAAATTTCCACTAACATGAAAAGAATTAGTGACATCATCTAGAATTTATGACAATGTAACAGTGCTTTATATAAAGGAAAATTACTTTATTGCAGTTGTAAGCAACCTTGACATTTCAAATTTGGAACAGGAATGTAAAAATTAGCAAGAAGTGACCAAGGAATTTGGCTTTTTTCACCCTCAGCAGACAACCCTATCACATTAGGGAAGAATAGACATGTTTATAAGTTGGGAGACATAATTCCTTCAATATTGACTCACCCAGTGTGGACGCTTCATTCAAATTGTGAAAGAAAATGCCTTTGATATCTTGCTCAAATACACCAGATGCACTGCAGGCAGGTCCCTGACACCACAAAGACCTTAGGGTGTTATAAGTTGCCTTGGCTCTGCCTGCTGCATCACTTGAAGGTGAACATGCTTTCAATCAACAGACTTTTTAAGAATGGGCTGAGATCCACAGCAAGACAAAAACCAGTCAAAAGCTACAATGACAATGATGATGTTAGTAGAACATGGCATGATGCTACAGGTTGAGATATCACTGCATAAGTAGCTTCATTCTAAACAAGAAACTTGGCACTTGCTAATGTCTTGATTTATAACAGGTGTAGCTCTGTACCGTGCTTTTAGACTTATTTAAATGCCATGTTTTCATCTTGCCTTCCCTGTGTACAAATTATGCAACATCATTAAAGAAATATACTTGCTCTTTTATTTCATTAGAAGCGAAACAATTTAGTATGAACCTCTGCACCAGGGTCAGACTTTGCTTCTTTCCCCTTTAAAGAAAGAGTGATGTCATCTTTAGCTGTGTGTCAGAACATCATTTGTTGTCAGAGAAACTATTGGTGAAGCTTCAACTCTGCCAGAGTCTGCCAGAGTCTGAAAAGAGAGTGTCCCATCAATAAGGACATTGTTTGTCAGAGCTCTGACTGCATTCTTCACACTTCAGTGTATGCAGTCTCCCAGACCAGGCAGTAAGCATGTTTTCTCTATATTCTGAATTATGTCTTTTTGGATGGTTATGGTTGGAAAGGATCTCCCTGTTGTCTTCTGAGAGCACCATTGCTGATGGTGGAAAAAATAGAATTTTCTCTTTAGTACTAGAATCTGGGTCTTATAGTGAATACTCATGTACAAAATTGCCTCCTGATATTGCACGGTACACGTTTACACTTGACTTACTAAGTGTGTGAACACATTTGATGTCATAACTTGCACAGCAGTATGACATCATCAGTTTTCATAGAAACACTTGAGCTGGTGACAAAGGAGCAACACCAGGGATTCTATTATAGATGGTTACCATGCCTTATTAATACAACCTGCTCACTCCTGACTGCCACACCAAGACAAATATCATTTAGACTCTTTTCCTTTTGTCCTTAGAGATACTGAAAAGAATCTATTTCAGCAAAGAACACTCATCTACTATCCTCTCCCCAGATCCAGTGATTAAAGCTTGTGTCCACTTTTCTAGAAGATTATACGATCCTGTTAATCTGTCCCTGCATTTTCAAATGCATATGAAGATATATTTATAAGGAAAATTACTTCCTTTCCATTCACACTACTGCAGGCTATTTTTACTGAGCCAAACACACCCCTCATTTGAACAGAACTGGTAATCAAAGAGACCTAAGTAGTAAGGCGCAGTGATGTATGAAAGTGTGGCTTTAGCAATGAGAAAGATTGCTCAGGAAAGGTTGTAAGGATTGCCAGGTGGGTAACAGCAAGAGCAGCTGCAGTTTTATTCTTATGTAGATCCTTTTGATTTGCACTTTGAATCTGTACTGCTGGCTGCCTTGCATGTCAGAATGAATAACTCTGTAAAAGGATGCTATAGCACTACTAACGGCAAAAAAACCCCAACCCTAAAATAAACCCCAAAATTACTTGTTAAAGCTAGTCCCAGGTAAAATAAATCTGCTTTCTTCATACATTTGGGAAATCTGTCAGACTGATATCCCTCTTCCTAACTCTCTAAAAAGACCCTATCTGCTTTGCTAAGGATTCCACTTCAAAGGCTGCACCAGTTCATGGGTTTGTATGTAGGGTATTCATCTTTCAAAATCTATCTGAAAGCATCAGACTAAAGTGTTTCTGTAGCAAATTGTTCATAAATCTTCTTCCTCCACAAAGTTACAGAAATTAAATTAGAGTTGCAAAACTTACCCTTGTGAAACTGCACAACACTATTTCAGCCCCTTGTTTGTGTTTACTGAGGTTCAATGGTATTGCAATGAAACTACACATTAAGGATGTTCCTAGTCCAAAATATTCACCAGAGTGGCTGAATTTTCTTTAAAATGTTTGTTAACTTATACTTAGAAGTCTGTACTTGGTGCAAAAAAGACAAAAGCAGATCTGAAAGAGAGTTGCTATCTGTGTGGATAGTGCGCTTGGGCTAACAGGTGGCCTTAGGCCTACAGGCCTCTGAAATGCTACATGACATAGTCAGGGCGACTTTCTGCACAAAACTCCAGATAAGCACAGTAGGAAATGTCCCCAAAATGATTGGTGTAGAGAAGAAATATCTCTTGTCATTCAAATGCTGTTTGTCTCCCTGTTGCATTCCTGTCTTTCTTGGTGTCAAGCTGAGGGATCACAGATTCACAGATTTATAGGGGTTGGAAGGGACCTCGAGAGATCATCAGTTTCAACCCCCCTGCCAAAGCAGGGTCCCTAGGACAGGTCACATAGGTCAGCATCCAGACAGGGCTTGAATATCTCCAGAGAAGGACACTCCACACCCCCCTGGGCAGCCTGTCCCAGGGCTCCCTCACCCTCACTGGGTAAAAGTTCTTCAACATATTGGTGCAGAACTAGAGCTTTCCTAGAGCAGCCACAAGCAGAGTATGTATGGGTTCCCACCACCTCTCCAGTCAGCAGCGGATGGGCTGGAAACTTCAGAAAGAAGCTGACAGCTCCAGTGGTGCCATCTCATATCTCACATCCCAGTGTTACCCTGAGCCAGTGGGAAATACTGTTTTTTAATGTTTGCAGTCACCTTACACAGGTTCCACTCAGTCCCTTCAGAAAAGGCAAGCTGGTGTTTTGGAAGTTGGTGCTAAAGTTGTCCTTATGGAAAATGTCTTTGGGGACAACTGTCACAGATACAACTCTGTCAGTGGAATAGTATTCTTATGAGCTGCTTAAATCCACAGAGGAGGGTACATCACTCATGCTCAGTCTCACCAGTGCAGTTTATACTGGATTTGCAGGTGTAATGTGCTGTATGTAAGCACTGTGTGTATTACACTTTGCTAGTTTCAATTATGATAAGATGATATAAGGTATGACAAAGGATTGATATTCACAGGAAGATAGGTATTTTACTTTGTGAGCACACTTTCTCAAATAACTTTTTTGTCTTTGATTAGTTAAAACGTTGTGAAAGGTAAGTGTGCTTATGTGCTAATGTTCAAATGAGAGCATCTGGGCTAAAAGAAATCCCCTTTCTTTTAGAAATTCACTGCTAGTTACATTTTTGGGTTGTTTTTCTCAACAGGAACAATTTTGATTTTGATGATTTCACTGCTGAGTCACAGACTTATGCAACCACTTCACCCTTCCCACAAGAAAGTCTTTGGTACCAAGTTATTTCAAACAAAAACACCACTAAAAGGCCTTTGCTTCAAAAGAACATCCATTTTATAACGCAGTATCTTTCTTCCAGCACTTTTTTCTTTACCAGGTAATACTGTCATGGTCCTGACATCCAGACCTTTCTTTGCACAACAAGCAAAAGTCGAAGGCTTGCACATCTCTGGAGCATGCTGTGGGTCCTGTTGGATGAGACTCAAGTCTTCTGCTCCCAACTCAGCACCACAGAGGTGGGGGGACATGACAGAGGGGCTCAGGTTCTCTGAGCAAAGGTTTTGTTTGAGGCCCCTTAGCACCTCTGGTTGGCATTGCTGTAGGATTTATAGGGTTATTGAGGGTTGTTTGTAGGTTATTTTAGGAATCACCATTTAAAGGAGACCAAGAAAAGAGAATTGGACTGTATGTCCATTAAAACATGTTTGATAGACTTTTTTTCCCCTACTAAGTAGGGAACCCTTGGAATTTCAGGTCTCAGCAGCTAATTCGTCATTCAGGTTTATGAAGAAGGTTTCCTCCTTTTCACTAACTGTAAAGAACAAATCAAATACTAGTTTTCCAATCATGAAAATTAGTACAGCCTAGAGAGCAAATTAAACATTATTTGCATATCTCAGCCCTGTATTAACGTTCTTCCTTTAAAGCATACTCCAAGACTTCCTCACAAGCCAGGTATTTGGTATTATCAGACTCATTTAGGAGAGTTATCATTATAAGATAGCTTTTGCAATTACATGGTATACCAGGTGGCAAGACAGCATGGCTTTGCGTTGCCAAAGTGCAAAACAAATGCAGTGTTCAATCAACCTGAGAGAAAAAGGACAATTCTCATTTGCATAAACATGTAGCCACAGAAACTAGATGCACAGAGGTGTAAGGAAAAGAGACCTATTTTACATGATGTGCATAGAATATTTGACAGTTTAGATTGGAGGCATCACTGATGTGGGTAGGAAGGGTGCAGTTGGTTGCCATGGATATGATTTTCCCTACTGGCAGTGCAAAGATTGGCAGGGATGGATGCTAAAAGGAAAAAAATAAAAGACATGCACACACACAGAGACACACACACACCCCTGCATGCACACAAAAACGCCCAAACCACTGCAACACTCTGGCAGCTTCATTCTTTACTTTTGTTGAAAAGCTGTGTATCCTTTTTTTTGCTAATGACAGCTCATCTACTATGCAGTGTAATCTAGAAACGTTGATATATCTATAATAAATCATTTATGTACAATATGTATTTATACCCCACAGACAAATCCACAGACATATAAAGTATATTTCATATGCATATATGAAATAGGTAGAAAGATATAGATATCTAATATTTAGGGGAAAATGTCTGAATGTGTTTATAAGATTTTTTTTTCCTACTTACAATCTGATGTACCCATCAGCCTTTACCAACACATTCAAACTTGAGCTGCAAAATATGCAGACCATGGTATAAGTGTGAATTGATTGAAAAAAAAAAGAAGGATAAGTGATTTTTCACTGATGGTATGCAGTAGCTTTTTGCTCAGCTGGCCACCACTGCACATGTGAACCAAAACCTCCACCCCCAAACTCAGACAATCTCAAGCGAAACACAACTTCTGCTGTCATTTTATAGTGTCTGCCAAGGGATCATTCAAGGTGCTTTGATCTTAATACAGCAAGACTGGAACATATACTTCACTTAGCTGTGTGAGAGGCCCTACTGATGTCAGCAGGACAACGGGGACTCTTAAGCATCACTGCTTTGCTGATTTGCCACTCGAGTGCTGAGCATCTCAGGTGCTGTAGCAAGAGTTGAGCGCACGGTCTCCCACAGTCTAGCTCAGAAATAAAAAAGCTTGTTTCAGCTTTCCTCCAAAGTCCTCTAATGAATGAGGCCAGGCTCCACTCCCAGTTAAAGCAGAGTGAACCACAGCCAGGTATATCTTAAATGAGCCCTCGTCCATTCATGATCTTCTGGGTATCAGGGTAACTACCAGCATAGTGCTGCTTTTGAAGCAGATGACATTTAGAATTGATGTATGACTTTTTCATCCTTGGTCTTGTGGGTTTGTTGGGTTTTTTTTTTAGTGGAATCATATTAAGATACAAGGGGAGTGCTTATTAGAAAAAAAAAAGAAAAAGAAAGAAAGCACAAGGCAGAGAAAAGTTTACCTTTCTGATGAAGCTTTTCTGTACAGAAGAGATATTCAGGCTTTAATTTCTGCCCCATAAAACTCAAGAACTTTACAGCAAAGTGACAAAAGTTGTCAGTGCCTTATTACAATCAGGAGAAAAGTTTATGGGCAAAGAGAGGGGTGATAAAGTAGATTCTTTCTGGGTAGATTTGTCTTTAAGAATTAATTTGACTTGGTGTATCCTCACTACAAATAGGAATAATTACGAATCACAAAGTGATGTGGGATCTTTGGATCAAAAAAACCCCCCAAATATCTAAAAGTGGTCATGTTTTACCCAGAAGTGCTGCATTAAAGCTACAGGGGCAGTAAGTTCTGCACTGCAGCAAAGCCACACACAAACGAGACAGGGATATTGAGAGGAGCAGGGATAAAAAACAAGGAGAAGGAGGAAACCAAGACTGAACTCCCAAGCAGTAGTGACAGAAGTCCTCTACTTACAGTTCAAATGAGGAGGCAGTGAACAGCACTGCACCTGAACTCATCTGAAGAATCTATGTCCAACCTTTTAATCTCCCCTTCAATTTCCTATGGAGAATGAGGTCCAGATACCAGTGGTGATGGAACCGTAGCTAATGGCTTCCAAATCATAATGATTTCAACCCATTTTTCTCAAGAACAAGGGTTTGTTTAATTCTTACCAAAGAGAACAGGCATGTTTCCCTTTAGTTGCCTCCTGTTCCATTTTTTCTTCTCCAAGTAGCTTTAGAACTTCTTTGCTAATTTCAACTAGGCTTTCAAGCTGGGCTGATGCATCAAAGATATGAAGTTCCCTTACAGTGTCTAACTGTTAGATAAAGGTAAAGGGTCCTATTAATGTCCAAGACACTACATGGGAAAGATACTTCATTGCTTTTCCTGCTCATTAGACTATGTGGGGGGATATCTAATCGTAAATATCCAGCTGAGTGGATCACCTTGCCTATGGCTGGCAGTTCAGGTGGGCAGAGATCACCGAGCCTGCAGCAGGGACCATGGTCCCATGGCAGAATCTGAAAGATGGTATTTCTCTGTCTTCCCTGCCCCTGCTGTCCTTCCTGCCCATGGAGAAGGGGATGCCCTTAATTTTTACAAGCGCAGAGGCAGACTATGTTTCTGAATAAAAATCCCTTTGGTCTTTAAACCTTCTTTCCTAGAAGCACAAGTGAGGAATTTTATTGCAACATTGCAAAATTTTCTGTATTTTGAGCTGGGAATATAACTCCTCTGTGATCAAAGGGGGAGTTTTGCAAACATCTGCTATTCTTGGGTGAGAAACCATCAGCCTGAACTTCACCCTGGGACCAGCCCATGGTCTTGAATGTTCATTCTCAGCCTAGATAAACAGTAAGAACCCTACTGAAGCCTTCCCAAGATACGAATTTAATCCTGGGGTCACCTTTTCCCAGTCATGCTGATGATTTGGATATGGCTCAGATGGGAATCTTGTGCAAGGCATCTTTTTCAGCATGCTCATTTCACTGGTGGGATATCTTAGCTACTTAAAGACACTGTTTTCTGGTCTATATAAATGTCCTGATTTCTTTCATACTCTCTCTCTTCTATTTCTCTTCTGGATGGAACACACACCTGGCTTCTTAAAACTTCAGGAAAAAGTTATCTTGGGTTTTACCTTCTGACTAGCACTGCCAATACTAGATCAAAACAGCCGTGTGTTATCTCTACCTGTTCTGTCAAAATGTCTCCATTCCTTGTTTTCTGAGCCACCCAAATCTGAGCTTGAATTGAAGGTGAAACAGTGAGCAAGTTGAATGTAGCCTGACATTTAATTATATATTAATAATTGCTCACAATGACATTTCTTTTCATATAGCATCTTGAGGGGCCTATGAAGCAAATCCAGCATCACCTCCACAGAGAGTAGTGTCTCTCAGCTGAAAAAAATATTAACAGAAGTTCTCCTAAGAAACTGGTCTCACTGATATCTTACCCTGTATTTTTCTCACTACTAAATTAAAAATATAAATGCATCAATTTCCCTGCTTCAGTGGTGAAAACAGGTCACAGACTCCTAGAATCTCCTGAGACCCCTAAGGACCATCAAGTCCAACTCCCATCTCCCCTCAGGGCCAGCCAAATCAGAGCAGACACTTCTTGACCTCAGCCCAGCTCGGGGCTATGACCACTTCCTTGGGGAGCCTGTTCCAGTGCCTGACTCCCCTCCCAGTACAGAACCTCTTCCCTGTCATGGCTATACATGCATGGGATTCTTAACGGTCCATCTGATATCTCTTTCATAAAGAAACATGAAGGAGCCATCAGAAAATACAGTCACTTGAATGATCCTGGCAGCTGAACCTTTTGGATGCTTTGTCATGTTTAGGACAAGCCTTTAAACCACATTACCAGCCTTAACAGTAACAGTAAAATGAACACAAGAGCTCTAAGGTGATAAAAACCCAATGTATTGAGGGCTGCAGTAGTCAAAGTCTTGTCTTTCTAATGTGACTGAGCTTTGCTATGGTAAATATTATGTATGATACCTCTTGCATCGCCCCCTCTCACTGCCAACTCTGTGCTTCTAGCTTTCTTTCAGACCATTGGAGAGGAAAGTCAGCATATACATTCGTACTAATGTTTGTCTGCATCCAGCAGGGTACATTTCATTCCAGGTGTGACTGTGATTTTATATTTGGGGACTGTTCACAGATACCAGTGAAGTCCTGTCAGCCATGATGAGACACACTATGCAAACATGGACTTAGGACAATAGGCTGCTCAACACAGCAATGCCTGTCACCATTCAAACTAAATTTGAGCTATATATCACAGCTCCTAAACCCCTATTCACCTTAAAAAAAATAAAATAAAATAAATAATCTGGTCACATAACTGCACCATGGCTTCTTCTAATGTTCCTATCTCTACCTGTTATTTTTTCCTACAGGCAAAGAACGTACATTATGCTATGATGTACAGCTTAATAAGTTGACTTTTAAAACCATCATGTAAACTAGTACATCAGGCTCTGCAAGAGGTTGAATCTTAGTTTCTTCAAGTCGATTTTTCTTCTCCTTTTTTTGATATGCACTTTCTTTGAATATATTGCCCATGAACTTGGTGAACATAATATAATACTGTAAATTATGATAGAGAATCACAGAATCACACAGAATCACAGAATAACAAGGTTGGAAAAGACCTTTAAGATCATCAAGTCCAACCATTCTCATCCTAAACTAAACCATATCCCTAAGTACCTCATCTACCCTTTTTTTGAACACATCCAGGGAAGGAGACTCGACCACCTCCCTGGGCAGCCTGTTCCAGCATGAAAAATAAATCAGAATATCAAACATTTCTTACTTCTTTTGGAGAATTCTTTTAATAATCCTGTATGAAATCTTGGTGACAGTATTACTGAAGACAAAATCAAGGCTTTTTTTGCATGCGCTGGTGAAAGTGTCTTTCTTTTAACAGTGCACTTGATTTTCCATGCCAGCTGAAAGGAAATAGTGAACTGTGGAGTTAAATATATGCCATACATTAGTTGTGTATTATCTTATTTTCCAAATACATATATGCATATATGAACCAGAGAAAAAAAAAGAGGCAAAATCTTCCCTTTGCCTCTGAAAACACCCAAAGCATGTTTCTTTACATCCATCAAAACCTTCCTCCTTTGTACCATTGAACTCCATTCTGTTGGTAACTGCTTGCTGCATTCTCTTTTTCTCATGTAATATTTTAAGAACCTCTATCAAAAATTAGTTATAAAATATCTGTTAGAAAATAATTTTTCATATTAAACCTTATATGTTTTCTGTGAAACTGAAAAAAATGATTAGGACTCTGATTTTGGCATTGAAAGAAATCAGATTACTTGATAGATCAAGTGCATAGGGAATCATAACCACTTCTCCAAAATCCCAACACAGAAGAAATCAAAGAATCCAGATGGATATCCATCCAATTGAACCTTCTACTCATTTGTGCTTAGCTGGCATGAAAAGATTGAAATTAAATTTTTGCTTGGCATGCATTCAGTCAGTTTGTCTTCCAGTGGCCTGTTAGTCAAGAATGATGTTTCAGGGTTCCATGGTTTGGCCTTAAGAACACAGGGTTTCTTGCAAGTCACTTTAGTTCATCTGTTTTCTCATTTCATCTCTAGGAAAATTACAACTTCCATTCTTCTGGAGACTTTCCTTCTAATAATGTAGATTCATATGACCAAAGTACAGAAAAAGTCCACCCATAACATGAAAGATCAATCACAGTACATTAACCAGAAATAAATTTTGCATATTGATTATTTAGGGCAAGATATCAGGCTTATGCCCTCAGGAGTCTGTGGTTGGTGGAACAATGATGGGGTAAAGGGCAGACAAAATGACAGAGGAAAAATGAGAAAATACTTTCAGGTCAGTAAACTCAAGGCACAGTTAACTTTGGGAATATCCTATTACACTGGATAACATATGCTGTGGTTTGACCCTGACTGGAGGCCAGATGACCACCAAAGCCATTCTATCACTCCCCTTTTCAGCTGGACAGGGGAGAAAATAGATATTGAGAGGCTCAGGAGTGGAGATAAGGACAGGGAGAGATCATTCCACAATCAGTGTCACGGGCAGAACAGACTCAACACAGAATAAAGGACAGAAAACTCTCTAATTGATGATACTGTCCTGCACCCCCAGTGACACCAGAGTTGGATAATAAGAAGTGCAACCAGATCTTAAAGTACCTCCCCCCACCCCTCCCTTCTTAGCAGACTGCACTTGAGTCAGGGAACCCACTGTGGCACAGAGAGGGGCAGGGACTGGGGGAATGGGGGGTTTGATCAGTTCCTCACAAGTTGGTTTCCTTCTTGGCCATGGGGGACATTCCTCACACCCTTCCCCTGCTGCACCGTGGGATCCCACCCATGGGAGACAGTTCTTCACGAACTTCAACATGAGTCCTTTCCCACAGGGCTTCAGCTCCTCACCAGCTGCCTCAGTGTGGGTCACTGCTACGGGGTGCCTACCTTCAGGTCTGGATTGCTCCAGCCTGGTCCTCCACAGGGTCATCAACCTCCTCCCAGCAAACCTGCAGTCAGTTTAACATGTCACCTAAATTGTGAGTCAGCTTTGACAACTGATCCATGGATGTTTTGTCTTTATTTAAAAAAAACTGGAAATAGGCAAAAGAATTCCAATCTCTCTGCTAGAGTTTAACCAGCAGGCATGAAAGGGCTATGAAGATGATTAAGGGCCTGGAGCATCTCCCCTATGAGAAAAGGCTGAGTGAGCTGGGGCTGTTCAGCCTGGAGGAAAGAAGACTGAGGGGGGACCTAATTAATGTTTATAAATATCTTCAGTATGGGATGCAGGGGGAATTGGCCAACCCCTTTTCAGTGTCTGTGGGGACAGGACAAGGGGCAATGGCTGCAAGTTGGAGCACAGGAAGTTCTGCACCAACATGCGGCAGAACTTCTAACCAGTGAGGGTGAGGGAGCCCTGGGACAGGCTGCCCAGGGAGGTGGTGGAGTCTCCTTCTCTGGAGAGATTCAAGACTCGTCTGGATGCCTGTCTGTGCAATATGAGCTGGGGAGCTGCTTTGGCAGGGGGGTTGGACCCGATGATCTCTCGAGGTCCCTTCCAACCCCTACAATTCTGTGATTCTGTGATTCTGTGAAAACAGAGAAATAAATTTTTCTTTCTAACTATGTATCTTGAATGCTACTTATAGAGTTTAGAACAAAGGAATTCTTTCCAAAGCATCTGATTTCAATACTTTCAGAATAGTCTAATTTTTGACCCTTTCTTTCCAGAAAAGGCTGTCACAGCAGGGATAAAATAAAAAAAGAAATTTAAAAAGATCACTTGAACCATTTAGATTTCCTCTCATCACCCAAGAAACACTCCCTTCTCTTGTTGTATGATTTTCTAATGCTTAGTCCAGATAATTATATAGCATGATGGCCTCCAGGGTGGACCACTGGGTCTGAATAAGTAAAAGTATCAGTGGCTCCATCTTAGACATAAGCCACAGCACTGCATTAAGCAAAACTGTTTCCTGTGCACGACAAGTTCTTGTTTAGGAGTGCAGCAACAGGCATGAGCAAAATACCCCTGTGGATGGCTGTAAAGTGGCACAACAGCTATTCTTCAGAGACTGACCATTTACAGCTTTTTTTTCTTGATGATAGAATCATAGAATAATTAAGGCTGGAAAAGACCTTCAAGATCATCTAGTCCAACCGTCCCCCTACCACCCATATTACTTGCTTAATGAGGCAGTGCTGCCAGACAGTTGCAAATCTGATGGAAGATGTCGTGCAGACCCTTTTTAATGAAGTCCTAGACATATTTTGCATACTTTTTACCCATCAGCCTAGCCAGACTTCAAAGTTTCAGTGTTTTGATTGATCTCACTGATCCTGTTTGGAAAAATCTTCAGTAGTTGGTTGGGGGTAGATCCCACAAAAAGTCAACAAACTTCTGAATGAAATAAGCCTCTAATGTACGTGAACAAACTTTTTCTTTGGTGGTGATAATTCTGTTTCCATTCTATCTACACACGTTCATGACCATGATTTTCTCCTTGTCAAGTCACTCATTAACTATCGCCTAGAGCAGTTTAATTTCTGCAACTCTCCCTCCCAAGGTTTCACTTTATTTGTTTAGCTGGCAGGATTTTGATTCAAGCACGGCTATGTCCTGGCCATTATAAGTGTTATTTAGTTATTAGTATTAGAGAGACTGACAGGTTGCTATCATTTATATTCTATCCACAAGCCTCACCAAAGTTTTATCTCTTTGAGAAGTGGCCAATTTGCTTTGGGGTGATTTAATGTGGTTATTTACGTTAAAACAGAGGGTGATGAAAGTTGCCAAAGCAAAGCTGAAATACTCTAAGATGACATAAGAGATGCCTTCCCTCAATACACTGAGCCATTGATGAGAGAGGGTGCCTTGAGGACACCAAGAAAGAACAATATGGTTACCATTTAAGTTGGCTGTTGATTCCACTCTTTCCATTGCTCTTCAGGCATCTTTGACACCTTCTCCAGCCCTACTGCCTTAATTTTCTGTGAAACCTACCACTGACCAGAAACAGAATTCTTCACAGTTATTACATGAAATAAGTCTTAATCCATTTAATTTCTGCCACACTCTCTTTCTACAGCTGTGTGAAGCCTCATGGCTACTATCCTTATAGCATTCTTCAGACTTTTCCTTGGTTCACTTCAACCACAAGTTGCAAACCATACATTCATTAGTCCATGTTTGCATGAATGCAATTCCCCACCTTTTCACCAAAGAGGATTGCTGCATTTCCTTCAAACACGAAGCTTTTACTGGTGAGTTCATCCAAGCACACTGGAATTTATGGAAAATCACTGACCCTGGTTAGGGAAGAAGAGTTGGTTTTTATGAACCTTCAGTTGGGTGTTTCTATCAGAAAATGACACGAAATAGAATAGGAATCATTGACATATCAGTGGAAACTAAGAAAGAGAAACATTTTCCCATTAAACACCTCTGCTCATAGGACTGTCAGGCAGAGAAGGACCTGGGGGTGTTGGGTGACTGCAGGCTGAATATGAGCCAGCAGTGTGCTCAGGCAGCCAAGAAGGCCAATGGCATCTTGGCTTGTATCAAAACCAGTGTGGCCAGTAGGTCTAGGGAGGTGATTGTGCCCCTGTATTGGGCAGTGGTGAGGCCACACCTCAAGTGCTGTGTCCAGTTCTGGGCTCCTCACCATCAGAAGGACATTGAGGTCCTGGAGTGAGTCCAGAGAAGGGCAACCAGGCTGGGGAAGAGGCTGGAGGGCAAATCCTATGAGGAGTGGCTGAGGGAGCTGGGGCTGTTTAGCTTAGAGAAGAGGAGGCTGAGGGGAGACCTTATCACCACCTACAACTACCTGAAGGGAGGTTATAGAGAGGTAGGTGATGGTCTCTTCAGCCAGGTGACAGGTGATAGGACAAGGGGCAATGGCATGAAGCTGTGCCAGGGCAGGTTTAGATTGGATGTTAGGAAAAAATTTTTTACTGAAAGCGTGTTGAGGGCCTAGAACAGGCTGCCCAGGGAGGGGGTTGAGTCACCTTCCCTGGATGTGTTCAAAAAAAAGGTAGATACTTAGGGATGTGGTTTAGCACAGGACAATAACGGTTGGACTTGATGATCTTCAAAGGTCTTTTCCAACCTTGTGATTCTGCGATTCTGTGTGATTCTGGGACAGGACTTTTAAAGCAAAGTAATAGCATGTAGAGGGCATTAGAAATAAATGAATCCCAAATCGTCTTCCACTCATGAGAAAAGACTCTCACCATTATAAAAACATGCATGATGGTTGGGGCCATCAGACCATGCCAGTGTGATGCCAAGGGTTTGAGTCATTTCCCTCATGGCAAACAGTGACTAGCTGAATAGCAGAGACAGAAAGAAAAGGATTTGGTGAATGTCTCAGGTTTACTTTGGACTTGGAAAACCTGCCAGTAATTTTTCATTCAACCAATATATCACATAAATATTCCGGGTCTGAGAAAATCACAGGGTACTTTACCAGCAATAAAAGGGATCAAAACATAAGCACCAGCCTGAGCAGGTGCTTGTACACATACAGTATTTTAGCTTCTGAGCAGGGAAGAACACTAACAGAATTTTAATCCAGGTTTTAGAGGAATGCAGGCCTTACCCTGCCTGACACTGTGAGGCACTTAAGATTCCAGAGCCTATGCTTCGCTGAAAGTCCTCCATGATAAGTAAGTACTGGCAAATTATAGGTGTATAAATATTATGTGGGTCAAGAGGAGCTAGAGGAGGAGCTGACAGTAGTGCCCCCAGCACTGAAGCCCTTACCAATATGCATTTGAATGGTGAGCCTATTCAAAGAGTAAACCTGTGCATCAACATCGTCTCGGGCAAGCTTCTGTATTAAATTCTCATAGATTTACTCCCAGAAGCATCAGAAGTTTAATAAATAAGGAAGGCACTCATAAGTTGAGGCTTCCTGAGTGCCTCCAAAGAGAACATATAGAAATTATGGCAGTGACCTATAAATAAAATATAACCCTGGCTAAAGATGTGCAGTCATTTACTTGGCAATGGGTTTAACAGAGCAAGAGAAACTCAGTTTTTGGATCTGGAACAGCTGGGACAAAGTGTTTGGACTTTTGCCTTGGTAGAATTTTTTTGTTTTCTTCGAGAAAAACAACAAAGGATTCAATTGCAGGATTTGTGTTTGTGGTGGGGAATATACCCTTGGAGCCTCACCTCTTATGCATACCTGGAAAGCATGATAAAGGGCCTGGTGGAAACCCAAGTCCTTCTGAGATGTCAGGCAGGCAGAATAATTCAGGGTTCCCTAAATAGCTTTAGAAAGCCTACATCTTGGTGATTGAGTCAAGCCCTAAGCTTAACACTGCCACAGGATGAAGAGAGCATTGTTGAAGCTTTCTCTTCATCTTTCTAATGGTCTATCAAGGTTAAAGAAGAGGAAAGTTTTCATGAAATAAAACTCATGGTGTTTTAAGGCAGTATCTGTTTAAGTAAGTGGATTTTTAACTTTATATTTGTCACTTGAACTTCTCACCTTGACCTTATGTAATCTCATATATCTTTAGTCACCCTTCCATGAATTTTACCTGGCAAGCCCTGCTGCAAGGTGTTGGTGGCAGTGATGGGGCTGTGCTCAGATATCAATGGTTTCATTTTCACATAATGGCAAGCTGCAAGAGATCCAGAAGACTCCTGGAGTCCATGGATGACAACTTTCTGGTTCAGGTATTGGACAGAGCAAACAGAGATGATGCGTTGCTGGACCTTGGTCTCACCAACGTGGGAGAGATCCTTTAAGGTGTCAAGATTGGCGGCAGCCTGGGCTGCAGCGAGCATGCCCTGGTTGAGTTTGTGATCTCAAGGAATGTGGGCTTGGCAAAGAGTGGGATCAGGACCCTGAACTTCAGGAGAGCAGACTTTAGGCTGTTTAAGGACTTGTTGGCCAAGATCTCCTGGGAGGTGGTCCTTAGAGACAGAAATGTTGAGTAAAGCTGACTGCTCTTTAAGGATGCCTTTCTGAGAGCTCAAGGGCTCTCTGTCCCTCAGAATAAGAAAGTAGGCAGAGGAGGCAGGAAACCAGCATGGTTAGGCAAGGACCTGCTGGTCAAACTGAGGGAAAAGAAAGGCAAGTACAAGCTGTGGAAACAAGGGTGTGTTGCCTGGAAGGAATACAGGGATGCTGTTTGGACTTGCAGAGACGGGATCAGGAAAGCCAAGGCACAGATGGAACTGAACTTGGCGAGGGATGTTACAAACAACAAGAAGGGATTTTACAGGTACATTGGCCAGAAGAAACAGGCCACCCCTTTGGTAAATGAGAAAGGAAAATTGGCTGTAACAGATGTGGAGAAGGCTGAGGTACTGAATGTGTTCTTTGCCTCAGTCTACCCTGGCAGACGGGATTCTCATAATTCTTAAGTCTCTGAACCTTGCATCGCTGAACCTCTAGGTGGGAACCAGGAGAGTAGATGTCCCATACCCTCCCCCACCCCCCATCCCATAAAGGCAGAGCCAGTCCAAACCTTGTCTAAATCCAGGCCTGGAGGTTGGTGGTTCTGCCTGTGGCAGTGTGGTTGGAACACTCTGATCCTTGGGGTCTCTTCCAACCCAAACCATTCTATGATTCTATGATTCTACAAGACAAAAGACTTTTGTCTCTAGCTTCTCTCTAGTTTTGGGGAGAAAATTAATTTTTGACTAGTTAGTTTACTACATTAACTATCTGTAACATCTCCATGGCAGCTGAATCAGACTGGACAGAAAGTTGGATTTAGGTCCTTAGCCTTTTCCCTTTGTCCACTGCTACAGGAAATGTATCATCCCTGGAGGGTTTGTCTCCTCACATCACTGCTCCTGACCATGGTGCCTGAAAGCCTACCTAATTTCCCTTGAAAAATTCCCCATGGATTCCTGGCTGTGTCCCTTAGCTTCTCATGGCCTTTCGATCATGATGGAATTGCAGGATTTTGTGTATCTCCTCAGTGCTTCTAGATGACCAACATCTCAGCTGAGACACCAGAGACTGCATACCCCAAAATCCAGATACATGCCCTTCAAATAGGTGGATTGGCTCTGTGGTGCATGTGAAGAGTCCAACCCCTCCATGGGTGCCAAATCTATAATGAACATGCAAAAAAATGTGTCCCAGACTTATTGCACTGCAGATGTGCTTGTTGGTTGTGTAGAGCACATGGTGTAAGTCTAGAGCTTCTGAGAAACATTAGCCTCATATGTGTATTTTAAACGGTGCAAAAATACTTGCTATTTCTTTTTGCTGCTTTCTTTTTTCTTTTTTTTTGGCCTGGATCCCATCTTTAGACAAAATAACTCCTCCTCAGGGCTCTTCATATCCTAAAGTTTTCATTCAAAACACACCTGATAACATTATTTCCTAGTACCAGCTGCATCACACCACTGCTAATTCTCACATCAAGAGAAGTGCAATGCATTAGCAGGAGTAATTCATTATTCCAGTGCCCATGCTTTGTAGCATGTGGGAACAGATATATACAAAGCAAAACCTGTATTTCTGTGCTCTGTGAAATAGTCTGTCAAAAGTTACGATGTGGCAACCCCATGCCTTGATATCCAGGGCTCTCATTTCAACCCTGGGTGCACTTAGATTGTTCCTGGACTATGACAGTCTCCTTCAGCAGCTAATTTTCCAGGCATTAGTCTACTTCATTAAATATGCAAGGTCTATCTAATCTTGAATATAGTGACTTCTGGTGTCAGACTGGAAATTAGTCTCCCTCAATATATAATATTTGCATGTATGTATAAATATATGTGTGTCTATACATAAACAAAATAGAGTAAAAATTCTCAAAGGAAGTGTGAAGCAGCCATTTTACAAGCACAAGCCTGGGAAAAAGTTTGCTAGCCTTGTCTTAGAGCTGAACTTATTTAATATTCCCATGCAAGGTCTTTGTAAAAGAAGTAGGAAGATGCTGATGGCATGTGTTGGCAGCACAGAGGCAGGAGGCATTATTAGTACAAAGAAGGATTGGAATTTCACATAGGGAGAACTACTGAGCCTTGAGATAAATGAGGAGGAATATTTTTAAGTACAGATAAAAGGTGTTTTGATGGAATAATCAAAATAATTTCTGCTATAGGGTGGGACTAATTAGCCAGAAACAGCAGATAAAAACCTGTCTGTCCCAGCTGGAAGGGGAATAGTTGCAAAGAAGGAAGGTAGCAGATATGGTCCTAAGATTCGTGAAGAAAGATATTACTAGAGGGGATTGTAAATACAATGATGAAAGGCAATACTAATACCTCATCTAGAGTCACCAAATTCATGAAATATATATGGAAATTAGGCAAGTGTGAAGTGCTACCAGAGTCTGATAGGCCTTGGAGTTCAAGCATATTGGGTTGGACATCATTCATGACCAGGAGGCTGGTGTGCCACAAGTCAGCTTGGGACCATGTGTACAAACCTAGTAGGTATTTTCTCAAAAAACTGTGTTAAGGTTTAGAAGAAAGTTGCATATTAATTGTTTTTTTACTTTATGAATATATAAATACTATTTCTTAATGACCAAATAAGAGTTACTGAGGGTAAAGCAAAAACCAAGGAGATGAAATAGGTATAAACTCAAACTATCAAAGCTAGGAGCCAAGGATGTCTAACATCCTTCTCTTAACAGTAAGTGGGCATGACAGTACAGACTTCTCTGTTGTCAAAAGGAGTGTGTTGTCTTTTCCAGTTGGATGCTCATTTAGATCTATATTACTTAGATGCAGAAAATAAAACAAATTTGTCTACACTGAAGGCTACCTGTCTTGTCTGAGGTTTGCAGGGAGTGGCACAGGTTGTAGAATATACTGACATGGAGAGAACATGGAAAGGCATCTGCCTGTTCTATTTCAGGATGAAATTCCTTGCCCAGTTCTCTGCTTTTTCTGGAGAAAGTCATCTGGACTATCAGCAAACTCAGAGGAAGAGTAGCTAATTGACATCGTTATTGTTACTGAGAGGCTGTGGGAGGATGGTAGAGACTGAGGTCAGTCAGGGAAGGACAGTTAAAAATATCACAATTCTCAAAGAGAAGCTCTGTCCAGGTTAACTTGATCCAGTGCTTAACACCAGTTGGTGTTGGCTCTGATTTATGGGACAAGAAGATATAATGTCAAGAACTAGGACTCCTAAGTATCTAAGCCTATGAAAGCTGAAATCATCACCTCCATTTCCAGGTTGCTAAAGTTTTTGCTTTTAATGCCAACATGAGGGCAGCTGTATTGCCAGGCTCTGTTGCCAGACAGAATTTTGTCTTGCCAGTGCCCATCTCCTCCTTGCCTTTTGTCCCTCTCTATCCCCAACTCTATGGTGTCTCATGTTTTACCTACATCCTTGCCTCAGGTGTATTTTTTGTGATGGAAGGCAAAGTAAATCTGGCTCATGAAGCAAAACTTATGAAAATGGTTTCTTCAAGTGTATAAATAGGAAGAAAATCCAGTCCTTCTCACCCTGATTTCCTTTTCCTTTTCATCTTGCAATGTATTTTGTTCTTTTTTGGATCTTACACTGCCAAAAATAAAATTGCCTGTATGGCCCAAATAATGCTGGTCATCTTTGTTAAATTTTGCTCTGCCAACCAAAGAAGGAAAAACTTCCATAACAGAAAACCATTGAATTTAGTTTTGAGAACAGTAGAAAAATTGTGGCAGCACCATTTTTATAGATGGACATATCTCAACATTAAGATGATTAGCATTAATAATAGAAAGCCTGTTACTCATTAGGTCAAGCCAACTTAAAGGAAACAAACTGTTTGGGAAAGCTTTCTCAAACACTTACAGCTGATGTAAGTCAGCTCTTGCTAAACACCCAATAATACATCTCCCTTTATTTTCCAGGGCTGTTGTAGACTTTTTCACACATCCAGGAAAGACATTTACTGTCTCTGCAGAAGAAGGAAACATCTTTGCTAAGAACACCCAAGTGTTATGGTCTTAGAATACCACATCTGTTCTCTGGCTGCCTAAACATCTCTTCCAACTTCAGTGATTCTATGATGCTGATTGACTTTTTGCCAACAAAGGAGGCTGCAGAGTGATCTCATGCCCAGGGCAAGAGATGGAGTCTATGGAGAGCCCTGGCTCCATCCTCAGTGAATACATCCCCAGGGATAGTAAGCTGCTTCAGAAAAAAAACCAAACCAAACCAAAACAGGGGGTCTAAGAATTTACTTTTACACAGACACACACCCAGAAAAGGCTAGCAAAGAAGAAAATCTGCCAGCTGAACAGTACCAATCCCTTCACACCCTGCTCAGTTCCTGGGTATTGTGGCCACTCTAGACCTCTTAGAGCAAACTACAGAATTACAATTGTTGTATGACTGTTGTGATGACCACACATTTTTTATTCTGTGTTTAAAATTCTTATTTATTTTTATTTCCTCGAATACAGGGCTCACTGCATGCAATCTTTGTGGTGTATAACTGTTATTATGTATATTATATTAGCAGAGTGAATGAATAGTTTGTAACAGGTACCTGTTTTATGGATTTTATTTTCAATCTCTGTTCAGTTTTTTCCTTCCTTTCAGGCTCCCAAAAGCTGGACCATAATTTTCACAGATGTAATTTCTGTTTGAAATTACTCAACCAATAATTTCTGTGAATTATCCTTAGCTAGTGTCTCATTTGCAAGCTGGTGTGGTTTGCTTTTTTTGCCATTCTGGTATTAAGACATCATGATATTTTACCTGAAAAGGGGGCTTAGACCGGCAGCTTCTGTTCTGGACTGAAGTCTTGCATTGAATTTGTTTTCTGCTATAAATTTAATTCTAATTGATTATCTTAAAAAAAACAAAG
Organism: Porphyrio hochstetteri; assembly: GCA_020800305.1. Lineage (NCBI taxonomy): Eukaryota > Metazoa > Chordata > Aves > Gruiformes > Rallidae > Porphyrio > Porphyrio hochstetteri. Next base: position 5,103,160 of record CM036938.1, on the reverse strand, counting down.
TGAGGTTTTTTCATTAATATTCTTGCCAAAAACACTTATTTTCTGGTTATTTCTGAGAATAAATAGAAATTTATCCACAGAAAGGTCAGACAAAAGAAATTAAAACACAATAAAATGCACACATTTATAAATGTGAGAAAACACTCACTATTTTAAGGAATTTCCTTTACTTTGATGGTGATCATCATTCCCTCTCCTTTATCCTGGAATCTGAGAAAGATTGCTGGAATTTTCCAAGAATATTCTTTTTGACCAACTGCCACATTAATACTATAAATGTTTTTTTTACTTCACTGTGTAGGGTTTAAGATTTTACTGTACTGATGATAAAATATTGTGATAGGTGGCAGTTCACCTCAGTTAATTGCATTAACTGCAAGAACTCTTCTTCCTAGCAAATATTCACAGCTTGTATAAATGCAAATCTTTTCCTTTTCAATATATGTTGTAAGTCACTCTCAGTCTAAAGGATCCCTCTGCCTTCAGTCCCAGTCCTTGGTAACCTGCCAAACACAATAGGGCATTAATTAACATGTGCCAGGGATTCATCAACATGCAGGGTGGTAGGGAGCAGTTGCAGGCGCCTTATTTTTTTTGCCTCTCACCTTTTTCCTTTGCATTTCTGTGTAATTCATGAAAGGTCTACTCCAGTATGTAAATCAGCTCTTGCTAAACACCCAGTAATACAGCTCCTTTTATTTTCCAGGGCTGTTGTAGATTTTTTCACACATCCAGCAAAGACATTTGCTCTGTCTCTTTTTCATGTTCAAAATCCATCAGCAGGCTGCAGATGGTAAAAATAACATATTTGTTTACTTGCCATAGAGTGTACTCTCTAAATAAATCATCTGATAAACTACAAAAACAACCCCAAAAACCACCAAGAACAAAAAACAGAAAGAGATTTATTCCCCTTAATGTTGTACCACTGGGACTGGTGAAATTACTCTCCCTATTAGTGCACGCTGACAGCAAGATGGTCTGCTAACTTAGGTAAGTGTAAGGAGAAACACTGTAAGTCATTCAGTATCTAGCTTTTACTGCCCAGCTGTGAGTAGCCAAATAAATCAGAGACGTAAATTAAATTTCAATTAGTCTTCAGGTAGACTTCATTCCCTTTATCTCCAAGGAAACCAAACTCTCCTCCCATTTCCTTGTTCTTGTTGTTATTATTAGTACTTATAATAATAGTACATTATTATTATTATACTTTTTAATTAAAAAAATAATTTCTCCTAATCTTAAACCTTCTCCTTTTGTTACTCACTCACAACCCCAAAACCAAGAGACTTCAGAAATCTCCAATTAGGTTGCTGATATGTTTTTGCTGGTATAATTAATAGCACATAAATATGGAAGCAGACAGGAGGAGAGGGGAGTTTTGTTATGCCATTGCATCATAAATATCTGATAAATAAGATAATGTACTTGACAGCCTGGTTGTTGCAAGAAGTTCCTTTTTTTATTTCTTTTTCTTCTCAATTTCTCCACCTGTTTGACTTAGATCCTTGTCAAATCATTTCAAACAAACCTTTCTCATTCTGACCATACCAAGTCCACTGTCCATGAAAATGTTCTGGGGCAAATCATAGGTTTTACTTTTGTTCCATGCTTCTGGCTATCGATAACTTCAAATTGTATTATGTCCTGGGATTCCTCATTAAAACATGAAATGAGCCCGTTTTGCCTTAGAACAAGTAAGGCTCAAAATATGAGCATCCCACTCACAAGAATGAGTTGTAAATGTGAAGCTAGATAAAAATGCTATAAAGTCAAGCAAAGATGGGAATTAAAGTCTACCTCAAGCAATGATTTTAGAGTTTTGAGGTACACGCCTCACTCCTGATGCTTGTGTTCAACTTCTGCACCCAGTATGGTCAAATAAGGGCTGTGTATACATACCTGAGTAAAGTAATGGGCAGCATTTTCCAAGGAACACCTGTGGAATTTGAGGGATGTTCCATTAGTACCATTTAGAAGCCACATTTAAGTCCCCTTGAACATCACTGGTGGAATGCAGCTTGATGTGTTTCCTCCTTGCTGTTTCATACTGCATGTTTAATCACTGTGATAACACTGCCTTCACATTGGCATTTTGCATAGTGAAATACTACCATGCAATAGTCCAAAACACTGAGTTATATCAGCCCAGTACAATTAAAAAAGATAACAATGGCATATTCCTTTGTCAAAAGGAAGGACAAATATAACCAGAGCTGTCAGGCAGAAAAGGACCTGGGGGTGTTGGGTGACTGCAGGCTGAATATGAGTCAGCAGTGTGCTCAGGCAGCCAGGAAGGCCAATGGCATCTTGTCTTGTATCAAAACCAGTGTGGCCAGTAGGTCTGGGGAGGTGATTGTGCCCCTGTACTCGGCATTGGTGAGGCTGCACCTTGAGTGCTGAGCCCAGTTCTGGGCTCCTCACCACAAGAAGGACATGGAGGTCCTGGAGTGAGTCCAGAGAAGGGCAACCAGGCTGGGGAAGGGGCTGGAGGGCAGATCCTCTGAGGAGCAGCTGAGGGAGCTGGGACTAGAGAAGAAGAGGCTGAGGGGAGACCTTAACACCACCTACAACTACCTGAAGGGAGGTTGTAGAGAGATAGGTGATGGTCTCTTCAGCCAGGTGACAGGTGATAGGACAAGAGGGAATGGCATGAAGCTGTGCCAGGGCAGGTTTAGATTGGATGTTAGGAAAAAATTTGTTACTGAAAGAGTTGTCAGGGCTGGAACAGGCTGCCCAGGGAGGGGCTGAGTCACCTTCCCTGGATGTGTTCAAAAAATGGGTAGATGAGGTACTTAGGGATATGGTTTGGTTTAGTTTAGGATGTGAATGGTTGGACTTGATGATCTTCAAAGGTCTTTTCCAATCTTGTGATTCTGTGATTCTGTGATTCTAACCAACTTAGAAATCCAGTGTAGAAACCCACATCAAGACATACACAAGCATTGAGTGGAACACCATCTAAAATGGAAAATCAACTGGGCCAACATCTGAATGTACAGTAGCTCTGAATTGGAGGTTTTACTGAAATTCTCTAAGTCATTCTGCAAGTAAATAGTCATGGAAGAAAATATCCACTTTCAAAGTAGTGTTTCCATTCTGAATCCATCCCATCACATCACCATTGCTTGAAAGAAATCAGAAAGACCTAGCATCTGCACAAGCAACAACTCAAGAGTGCTGCAAGGAATCTTTTCAGCTCTGTGGTGTGATAGAATATTTATTAAAATTTATTATGTATTAAGTTACAGTAACGTACAAGTACTCATGTTTGTTATAAAAGTCCCAAAACAGACATCCTCCCAGAACTTAGGTGCCTTTGTCACAAGTTAATTATGGATTTGTAACAAGTTAATTGTGGATTGTAAAAATTTGTGGATTACAAAAATTATAGGAAACCCATGTAACACTCTGCAAAACAATGAGTTTACTGCCCCTTAAGAGATAAACTGTTGAGCAAGATACTTAGGCAAAAACTTTATTTGTGTATAAGGATGACAAAAAAAAAAAAAGGAAAAAAAGAGTTGCAAGAATGTATTCAGTGTGTCAGCAATATTTTTCACTTGACCAAACTTTTCCACTCCTTCCATTCAAAACTTCCAATGACATTTTTTAATTTTGCCACTAGCATTAGTGCTGCTAAAAACCACAAGTTTTGAAATCTCAGCCAGCTGCATAGAATTTAATCTTTGTGGCAATATGTAGTTTGAATTGGTTGTGTGTTTCTTCACTTTCCTAATAGCAAAATTTTCACTATCATCAACCTGGCAAAATTCATCTTCCTAAATAGTGGGAAAGGTCTCGTTTGTGTAGGTAGACTTCAAAACTCTTTATTTTTCTGCCTGGGTAGACATTTCTCAGTTAGACATTGTGGGTTTAACTTCCAGAAGATACAGCAATACCATACATTGTTACTGTTTTCAAATTAATACTCCCTTCCAGTGATCGCAGTGAAGTTTGTGGCTGATTTGATAGATTCACTTATCTTCTGAGATTCATGGAGGTGAGCACATAGTCCTTTTTTTTTTTTTTTTGGTGAGCACTTTTAATACATTTATGTTAGCACAGCAAATGTAAACTTGCAGGGAAAGCAAGGCACATATGTCCTTCCAGCAGCATCCCTTGAAACACTGAATTTTGTCATAGCTATCACCACCATCTAGGGAGCCTGGCTATCTTTCACATAGGGCATCTCTGATTGCTTTTTGTCACGATCTCCCTTTCCAAACTGTTGGGTGTATTTTTTAAGAAACACATGAACAACAGGGGAATTACTAGGCCTGGCATCACTGAATATCTAATTTGATTAGTTTTGCTATTCTGTCTTGAAGGTAATTCTGGGTTGGGTGACATCTCCCTTCAAAAATAACTTCACTGGGAGCTGAGGAACAACATGGTTTTCACAGAATCACAGAATGGTAGGGGTTGGAAGAGACCTCGAGAGATCATCGGGTCCAACCCCCCTGCCAAAGCATTCTCCCTAGCACATATTGCACAGACAGGCGTCCAGACGAGTCTTGAATCTCTCCAGAGAAGGAGACTCCACCACCTCCCTGAGCAGCCTGTCCCAGGGCTCCCTCACCCTCACTGGGTAAAAGTTCCTCCCCATGTTGGTGCAGAACTTCCTGTGCTCCAACTTGCAGCCATTGCCCCTTGTCCTGTCCCCACAGACACTGAAAAGGGGTTGGCCAATTCCCCCTGCATCCCACACTTAAGATACTTATAAACATTAATTAGGTCCCCCCTCAGTCTTTTCTCCAGACTGAACAGCCCCAGCTCACTCAGCCTTTCCTCATACGGGAGATGTTCCAGGCCCTTAATCATCTCCATAGCCCTTCTCTGGACTGTCTCCAGGAGATCCCTGTCTTTTTTATCCCAGGGAGCCCAGAACTGGACACAAGAAACTCTTTTACTGAACCAGCCTGGAAGTAAAAAGCCATGGTAATAACAGAAAAGGCAGGCAAGACCCACTTTCAAAGTAGTGTTTCCAGTCTGAAATGTACATGCTGAGAGAGTTCCCCCAAATCAAACAGAATCCATAAACCGCACAGGGTTTTCTATGACTGATGCTTTACCCCCAAAAAAGTTACCTTAAAGGTGAAACACAGCACAGAGCTCAAGCTAGTAAACAGGTGGAGCTAATTAACTTCCCTCTGCATCAGCCTGGCACTGCCGCAAGGAAGCAGTGGTGGAGCATGTACAAAGAGCAAGGAAAGGGAATGGCAGTAGCAGAAGCTTCTCTTCTGATAAAACGAAACCCCCAAACACATGGAATACAAGGCAGAACAGCACCACAGAGAATACTGCATAGTTGCATTGTGTTTGCAGGGAGAAAGCACTAGCTGGAGTGTATCAAACTCATTGTAAAGACTAATCAGCACAGACGATGGAACAAGCCAGCAGCAATGCTTGAAGTGCCTATTGAAAGGATAAGAGACAGGGTCATGTATGTGTGCACAAGCTTCTTCCTGCTATAGCATCTCCACAAAGGGTGATATAGGAATACTCTGATTTCGAGGGTGCACCCAGGTGGTTATGTTTTGTATCCATCAGTGAATTTGCCCTCCATGAATCTGTTAAATACTTCCTTCTATTTTTTTTAACCCCTTTTTAAAGATTAGTCCCCAGAACATCGGCTTCACTTTGTCCCTGTGGAAGCAAACCTCACAGTTAAGTTATCTTGATCTATTTTTTATGTTGCAAGTAATCATAGCATGTAACTTTCATAGTGTTATAGACCTCTTGCCCAGGCCAAGAATCCTACTCTGCTTAATCTCTTTTCATATAGATTCTGTTTCTTATCTGATCATACTTTTAGCCCTGTCTCCACACAATTACTAGTTCCATCACATCTTTTTTTGAGATGTAAGAATCAAAATTTCATGGATTATTTAAGATATAGGAACAACAGAAATTTAAACTACGGCATGATGATATTTTCTGGTTTCTTCAGTTATTATTTTCTTAGGACCTCTAAATACATATTTTATAGTTTTGTCTACACACTGACTCCAAAGTGTCTTTCCTGTGTCTCAATGTTCAACACGTGCAATTGCAATTCTTTTTTGCCCTATTTACACTGTTTTGCAATGGTTTGCATCTGCTTTTCCACCAGAAGGTTTTGCAACCAGGATTGGATTAGAATATGCTGAAAAACATTTTCATGTCACCATTGACCCAGTTTTTCCAGATCCCTTGTTAGGAAGTTAAATAGTATAAAATTCATTACTTACCTTGGTAGGACCTTTGGTAACAACACTGCAGGAGGACAACCACACAGGTAGGAAAATCATAGAATCATAGACTGGTCTGGGTTGGAAGGGACCCCAAGAATCACACAGTTCCAACCCCCCTGCCACAGGCAGGGCCAACAACCTCCAGGCCTGGAGCTGCACAAGGTTGCCCATCCAAACTGGCCTTGAACACCTCTGCGCGTCCCGTTCCAGCCCCTCACCACTCTCTCTATAAAAATCTTTCCCCTGATATCTCATCTAACCCTTCCCTCCTTCAGCTTCACTCCATCCCCCTTGTCCTGCCAGTCTCTGCCCTTTTAAAAAGCTGATTCCCCTCCTGTTTCTCTGCTCCCTTCAGGGACTGGAAGGCTGCAATGAGGTCCCCCCGCAGCCTTCTCTTCTCCAGACTGAAAAAGACCAGCTCCCCCAGGCTCTCTTCATAGGGGAGGTGCTCCAGCCCTCTAATCATCTTTGTGGCTCCTCTGACCCCTCTCCAACAGTCCCACATCTTTCTTGTATTGGGGGCCCCAGATCTGGACACAGGACTCCAGATGGGGCCTCAGGAGGGCAGAGTAGAGAGGGACAATCCTCTCCCTGTCCCTGCTGCCACCCCTCTGCTGATGAAGCCCAGAAATACTGAAGATGGAAGGCTACCCACTTTAACTATGTCAAGGACGAGACTGTGTTGGGGAAGTACAGTATATAGAAATGAGAACTGAAAAGATCAATGGCTTGAAGGCCTGTTCAAAAGTAGCAGATGTCAAGCGCAGACCTGGCCACAAAATGGGGATGTATGGAGCAAAGGATAAAGAAGGGAGATGGGGGATAAACAAATCATTCACTTGAGTTTATAAAGAAATCCCTGAAAGTACTAGTTCTTGTGAAGGGAAAGGAAGTCCAAACAACCACAGAATTATGAAGGAAAAACAATTGATATAAGACAAACTCACAAACAGATATAACATCATGCTATTTAAAGGGGACTTCTTCTTTGAAAGGAGGAAAGGCATATAGATTCACATTATTCCCTTTTGCAGTTGTTCTAAACCTTACCATACAGCAAACAGAAGCACCTTAGAAAGACTTTCATTAAGAGAAAGGCTGTTAGAAGAAAAATGTATAAGAATGCCTGAACAAATAAAAGAAAAAGCAATAATCCATATATCCGTATTTTAGAAAAAGAGTGGTATACTAATTTCCCTTTTTGCCAGAACTACAGTTCTTGTAATTTATTGCCTTTTAGGAGCTGCTTCTCTTCGTGACCCTGCTTGTCACCTTCTTTCTACTTCTGTGTTTTAAAATAGAGTATGAGAAAAATGAGGCTGAGAGCTTAGTGGAAGAAATTTCTTTTCCTGTGAGCCAAGCAGGCATAGATCTGAAAGAAGAATTTTACACATAAAACGAGCCCTGTGATAGACAATCTGGGCTTTCACTATCACAACCACTAAATTTTTTGCAGCATTTCCCAGTGTAAGTATCTAGGCTGATAACAGTAACTATTGTTGTGCAATGTTATTTCAAGGTGATACCGAACACCATTCAAAAGCTACTGCAGAATCAATAGGAAAAGGCTCTTCTTTTAAAGACCTTTCCATCACGTCGTGGAGGTTCATAATGGTGGTCTTGTCCCAGCTTTTCAACTGGCATGCAAGTTCTCTGCATATGAAATGCCAAGGTTTTTATTTCCTGTGCACAGTGCTCAGCACAGGGTGACTCTTCAAGGAAGAAGAAAGTGAAGCCACCATTGCTGCTAATGAAGGGGTGAGGGGTCTCTGGGGGTTGTACACCAAGCTGTGACTGGGTCAATCTTTCATCTGTTTTGCTGTGCACAAGCCTGCTTCAGGGTTTCAGTAGGAAAGTGGGAAGCTTTGTGGAACTTGCTGTGGAAACACAACCAGTTTAATCAGATATGCTGACCGATGACCATATCAAACTAGAAATGTCCCTCCTCTTTAGGTGGAACTAATCTCACCTTTGTAAAAGGCAGCAGAACTTGGGTGTTGGACTCGATGTTCTCCAGAGGTCCCTTCCAACCCCTATCATTCTGTGATTCTGTGAAAACTTACTGTGTTGTAGAAGAATCACACCACCCAAAGAAACCCCCCCACACACACTTTCCTAAATTTATCCATATGTTCCTATTTTGATGGATTTTGTGTCTCTTCAACATCCTTTATTTTAGATACCAAGTAGATATCCCAGCAGGACAGGGGAACTACTTCACCTTACCATGTTGCTAAGTGTGCACAAATGCATGCAGATAGCTTTTAAATGCTGACCTTTAACACTTAAATTTGCTGAGGAAAGGGAAAAAAACAGATCAGAGTCAGCATCCTGCCAGCATGTGTAAGGCACAATGATTATGAGAGTCAGGCATGTGAATATGTCTAGGAACTAATGATATCAGAAGTTGTCTTAATTTGACCGTTCTGCAGCAGCAGCATCTGAGCAAAGCTGGAAGGAGGCCACTGGCCAGGGCTGGATGTACAACCTCAGTCACCACCAGTGATGCACCTCTGACTTAGCTGTGGTTCTCCCCTGGGACAAATGTGCTCTAGTATTTTATATATTCCCAGTCAATGACATAAGAAAATGCCCAGCTGCAGCTGCCATTCGAAAAAGAATAGTTCTGTAAAGAAAAAGATGTGAAAATGTAGTCATTCAAGTGAAAATTCAATCTTTCACAGTATGGAGACTCTGTGAAGTCTTTTAAATGCCCCTTTTTATCATGGTGCCACGTGTGTACCTTCCTGAATAGTGACACCTGGTAAGAAAAACAGACGTTATGTATACAAGTGGTTGGGTAATGTATTACTCGTGTGCACTTTGTTCTTTTTGGCAAACTGACCTTATCAAAGGGAAGAAAGATACACACTGTGACAAGCTGAGCCCAACCTCAACATCTGAATTAGTAGTGAGTGATGATTCTCTGATACCTCATCTGAAACCATCATCAGTGAGAATTGTCTTTTCTTTTCTGGGGCAATGATACTAAAGCAATGTCACTTTCTTGGGTTTTGGGGGTGGTTTTTTTTGTTATTCTTATAATTTTCTAATCAGACAGCCTGTGTCTGAAGGAATGAGACCAGGTTACATTAACAGTAGTAATTGTCACAGTACTAATATGTTAATATGCTGACCCTCCCAGTGCTTTTCTGCCCATACAGCAGTACTGCTTAGATTTTAGACCAGCACCTGATTTTAAAGACTGCTCATGGTGTAAGTCAAGCAATGCCCAGCACAGTTTTATTACTGCACTGAAGTGGAAGTCCAAAATGGCCATTGACGGAAATGGGACAAGACTGACACAGGGAAAAGCTGTGGTCTAGTTTTGGTCAGACAAGTGGAAGATGGTTGTCAGACCAGCTCACAGCAGCAGCCACACAGATGTAAAGTGGAAGATGGTTGTCAGACCAGCTCACAGCAGCAGCCACACAGATGTATGCTTGGATCACATTATTTATCAGCTGCTGCTCTCCCATTTGCTTCAGGAGGGTCGATGTGGGTGTATGGGACCTATGATGAATCAAGGGACAGAACATGTCAGAGATGATATGTGTGACATGTCTTGAGTCCCTGTGGGTGAACCTTCTTCCACTCAAACTGGAAAAGTAGAGCACTAAAGAAGAGGATTTGATCATAGGTGGCTGTTATACAGCAGAGTATGGATAAAAATTTTAAGTTTGCCTAAAATATATTGACACCAAAAAAACATTGTGTACACCAGGCCTTTCTCAACAGAAATGTTAGCAGGAGCCAACATGACCCAACATTAACCACTTGTGTTAAAACGTCCAGCAGTGACACTGACTTGCAGCAGGGAGTTTGACACATGTGACATAAAAAAAGCTTTCTCCTTCCCTTCTCCACCGTTATCCAATTCAGTAACCTCACCTTCCTTTTTTTCTTTTTATCTTTAATCTGTGGACCAATGAAAAATAATCTCTGGTAATTATTTACTGTATTCTCCATGTCAACAAGGTCTTCCTTTTAATCATCTCTGGTTCTTCTCTTTCTAGAGTTGTTCAACACTTTGTTTTGCTTCTCAGCACTAGGAAGGTTACCAGTACCATAAAAGGACATGTTCTGGCAATTGCTTAATTGCTCTTGCTAGACTTTCCTAAAACCATGGACTCTGGGAATCTGATTTAGGAATTTATTTGAATACTAATAAGGTTCCCCAATCAGCAGCAATCTAGGATGAGCTGCCAGGAAACGATGTGTCCCACAGATACCTTCTTCTGGAAAGGGTCTTCTGTTTTGGAAGGTACCATCACCCCAGCAGTGATAGGTTCAATGACCATGGTTAGGGGTCCTCAGCTCCTGCCAGTCCCATGAAAAGGGAATTAACATTTTTTACAATCTTTGCTTGTATGTCTCCTTGATCTTCAGTCTCTCTCCTCTCAGTAGGGGTGAAGCAAATTAACCAATATACTTTCAGAAATAAGACTATCAATTGTAAGGAAGCACTAGGGCCTGTAACATATTCAAGGACACAGCTTTCTTCACCCTACCTGAATTTCTGCTGGCATTTTGAAATAGGACATCATGGAGAATAAATCTTTTGGAATATCCATAAGGACCTCACCTATGATTAATATAGCTGGTGAGTGGGTGGTGTAATTAATCACTACACAGCACTATGGCTGAGATAGTGTTTCTTTGAAGGAAACAGGAAACCTCAAGCTGAAATAACTCGTCTGGACTTCTCTTTTAGGGCTCATATCCCCAGGTGTCCTGGAATAATTCCACAAATACAGCAATCGTCATGTCTGTTGGTCCCTGACTTTTATAAAGCATCTCTCCACACAGTGAAGTAGATCATTAAAAAGTCATCGTTTATGAACATCCATTGTGCTGTGATACCAGAGAGACTGTTTCCTGGTGAAAGGAAATATTTAAGTACCCCAGTGTGCAGAAGTGTTGAAAAATACTGATGCTGGCCATTGATCAGCTGTCATGGTTTTGCCCCGGCCGAGGGCCGCACCCCACACAGTCGCTTGTACTTTTAAAAGGAAGAGGGAAGGAAAGTTGGGGGAGGGGGAAAAGGGAAGGAAGAAAGGAGGAAAATAAACCACAACCTAGAACCCAGAACCACGCAGGTTGGGATAAGGATAGTTTACAAAAAAAAAAAAGCAGAAAACTAGATATAACAATAACAGGAGTTTATAGCACAATATCTATGAAACTGGTGATACACAATGCAGTTTCTCACCAAACCACACAACTCAGGCCGCACAGCTTAGAGCCGTCCCGGGCAACCCGACTGTCCCCAGAAACTGCACGTCCTGGCGTTGTCTCCCCCTCTTCCCCCCAGTCCCCCTTTATACTGAGCATGACGTAACTGGCATGGAATATCCTCTTTGGCCAATTCGGGTCACCTGTCCTGGCTGCGTCCCCTCCTTTCTCACTAGTAAGGAAGTATGAAGAAGTGAGAAAGGTCCTTGACTGCTTGGCAACAACTAGAAACATCAGGGTGCTATCAGCACTGTTCTCATCCGAATTCCCAAACATGGCATTCCATCCGCTGCTAAAAAAATTAACTCCATCGTAGCTGAAACCAGGACATCAGCTCATCTAGGACCTACATGCAATGGTGTGAAAGGGCAGTTATCTAAAAATGTGGTTATTATTTAATGGAATGGGAACTGTTTTGCTCACTTGCTTTATCTTGCTGATCAACAGGAGGTTTTCCACCCCTTTTGGAAGTTTTGATGAGCACTGTATATAATGTATTGCACTGAGACCTGTGCACTGGCAGAATAGGTGCAGCAGATGACTGCAGAAGGTCCTACAGGAAAGCTGGGGAAGGACTTTAAGGGCATAGCCATAGATGGGGAGCAATTGTTTTAAGCTAGAGCAAGGCAGGTTTAGATTAGATGTTAGGAAGAAGTTCTTCAATATGTGGGTGGTGTGACGCTGGAACAAGTGGTTCAGAGAGGTGGTGGAGGCCCCATCCCTGGAGATATTCAAGGTCAGGCACAGACTAATCTGTGCAAGCAGCATGCTAATTTGAAAAGTATATTATCTGAAAATGGATTATGATCTGAGTAACTTCAGACAGATACCCTCAAATTTATCTGATTTCCATCTTCTTTCTGTGTTTTCAAAGCCTGTGTTGATGCTGGCTCTCTTTCCCTAAGTTCATTTTAAGTTGGTAAATAATTGATTTGTAAAATTGCAATTTCTTCTTTTTCTTTTTTTTTTCCATCCTTGAAAATCAATGTGGATGAATAATAGGTTGTGATACTGAAAATGTAGCATTTTCTGCTCCCATTGAAGGCAATGGCAAAATTCTGACTAGTATTAATGAAGCAAGAACTGGACTTTTAGTACAACACCATCTGACCTGAATGAAGCCAATTATGCATTTTCCCAGGAGAAATCAAATATGATCAGCATATTCACACAAGACCGTGCACACAGAACCACACTCACATAAAATTCCTGTAAAAACTCTGTTTTCGGGGACAGACCAAGGCCAGAATTCATTTTCAACTTAGGGGGAGAAAAGAGCAAAAACAAAAGCCATATTTTAAGCAACAGTTTAAAATTCCCTGTCTCTTAGGGTCTCAGTTTCAAAGATGCTTCAGCTTTGCTGCTTTTCAGGTAGGTTTTTTTTTTTGACAACGTGGCACTGAACTGTACCTCTGAGCTCCTCTGCAATGGTAACAGCAAGGATCTCTCACCCTATGAAGTCAGCAGGGCCATTTCTCTCATCTGTAGTGGGAGCTTGATTGATGGCTGTAATTGGTTATCATATGTTATCTGTGGATTAACTCCAGTGACAATAGTAACAGTGGTCTGAAACTCTTCTCCAACTTCCCCATCTCCAGCCTTTGCCCCCAAGCTCAACCCAAGCCTTCACTGCAAAAGTGAATGCCTGGGAGAGCATTGCACAGTTTCTCTGAAGCACAGACCCTGGTCAAAAGGAAATATGGATGGTTAGAGCTGTAGGGACTTTTTCCCCTTACTTAGCTACTCTGCAAAAATGCCACAGTCAGAAAAGAGATGTCCTATACATCTGGAAAAGTTGCTTCAGTGGTACCTGAATCAGTAACAAGTAGAGACAGAGCAGAGATGCCAGCAGATGCTGTGCAGATTGAAGTGAGCAACTGAGCCTCACCACAACTTTTTTTGCCCGCAGAATATTACAGGGAATGAAGAACACCACCCTTTTTCCACTATGATCACAGCAATTACACCCCTTTCTAGAGTCCTTGTGCAGCAAGCATACTCCTTGCAGCTCTCAGCAGTGCTCGTTTTCACTCAGAACCATGAAGGGTGTGGGGAGGTGCTGCCAGCACCGAGGGGGAAGTAATGTGCGACACGAAACGAGGTGGCAATGCCTTTACAGCAATGACAAATGATGGGAAACAGCAGCTACAGCCTGTGAGTAGATGGTGGGGGGTTGGCTGACAGCTTGGGAGCTTGAGCCCTTGGTGCTGGAATTGGAGGAGGTGCCTCAGCTTGAGGTCTCCTCAGTACAGAGCCCACGAAACACAGGTTCAGCTGCTCTCCCTGCGCCTGCTTCATTACTGTAGCCAGTACAATGGCTAGTTCATTACCCCAGTTTACAAGAGTGAGGCTGCTCAGTGACTAGACATTTCATTAAATTGCCACAAGCCACCTGTCATTTAGCTTGTTTTGATTTGCACAGTGCTGCTCTGAACCGCAGAGTGAATGAAGAGCTTGCCTGGCATTGTGCTGCTGCAGGGTGGAAGGCAGCCCAGACACAACGTGAGGGACCCGTGGTGGGAAAGCAGTTACTCAAACGCAGATGAAAGGGGTTTTCTGCCTCTTTTAACAAGAAACTGAGAAAGGAGAAGCAGGAAAGAGCGAAACAAAAGGTCCTCTGGAGCGCCAGGGGATGCAGAGTGTGTGTGAAAATCAGAGGAGATTTTAGGAATGGCAGAAGATACTCAGCTGCACAGCAGGGACCTTGCTGTATAAACCTAAGATGACTACATTTGTAGGACCAATCCTTCAGGTTTTAGTCTTTTTTTTTAAAAAAAACACCTTAGAGTAGCTAAAGCCTGAAGAAAAATACCAAAGGACCTAAAATGTAGAAAAACAGTCTTTAGAGGGGGAGTTTTGTTTAAGGAGAGAAGCACAAACTTTTAAGAAATCATTTTTTTTTCCATTTTACTGTGGATGGACTTGATGGTCTTGAAGGTCTCTTCCAACCTAAGTGATTCTGTGATTCTATGATACTGCTTGAGAGGCTTGAAGACAGAGGTTAGGGCTGATTTTCATGTTTTGCAACAGGACTCCAATACTATCTCAATTATATTGCTTATTTAACAGACAATTAGTAGTATCTGGATTTTCTTATTATGGTTTTTGAGGTATGTTGATGTTTATCTGTACATTTGCTCAATAATAATAATTTGCATGTGCAAAGTTCTCATCTCTGCCTGGAGCAGCCTTTTATAAAGGTGCAAGACAGACAAATTCACAAAGCTGTGCAAGAAGATGTGGAAGATATGTGGCAAAGGGAAGGGAAATGTTATTAACCAGCTCAGAGACCTGTGGCAAAAGATACTGATCCCAGGTGGGGTCCGGGCAGGAGCTTTCAGCAGGATGAGACTAAAGGGGAAAGTGCTGGAGCTGTGGGAAGGGGAAAAAGCAAATACCTCTGGGCATCCAGAAACAATACCTTAGGCTGCAAAGTTAATTATTCCACATTATTCCATGAAACCAACTGATCCCTCTCCGTTCTGTACTGAAGGAGGATGTTTCTCTGCTACTGATTAAAGGCTGGAACATGCAGTTGACATGGAGATAGGCAATTCGGTCCAGCCCATAAATTCCTGTGCCAACACTCAAAAAGAAGGAGAAAAAGGACTGGAACAGGAAGCCCAGGGGGATGTGGAGTCTCCTTCTCTGGAGATACTCAAGATCTGCTGGTACACTGACCTGTGCAACCTGTCCTAGGGACCCTGCTTTGGCAGGGGGGTTGGACCCCATGATCTCTGGTGGTCCCTTGCAACCCCTACAACTCTTTGAATTTGTGAAGGAGAACAAAATCAAAACAAAACAAAAAAAAACTAAACCCCACCAATGCAAAGCAACAACATGTCAGAAAAGCACCAGTGCCAGCTGGCTCCCAGTCTTTGATTCCTGAAGCAGCAGGTACTTCACTCACCAGTGAATAATACTTGGGACGTGTGGCATTATAGACCTATTCCCCAGTTAAGTTCATGGTATTTAGGTAAAAGCAGTAGTTATGGGGAAAAAAATACGCTGGAATCATCAGTTATTGGTGAGCACAGAAATCAAGCACTGGCTGTCAACAGGAATGATTACCCAGGACTGTGAGCGTGCTGCAATGGGGCACAGGCATGCACCCCTGCCCCCTTCTCCTCCAAGTTTTATTGCATTTCTCATGAAATGGGGATAAATTCTGCTGAACTTACATCCGCTCCAGGAGAAATGTTAAGGTTTTATATTTTCTTTTCTTTTTTTAATTATTATTTTTTGTTTTGTTTTTATTTTGGGGGTTTTTTGGGGCTTTTTGCTGTTATTGGAGGTGGGTTTTGTTTGTTTGGTTTGTTTTCCTTTTAATTATTTACAGACTGGTCCGGCCGACTGAAGCCACACCAGTACCGGCGTGTCCGCGGCGGGAGCTCCGCGGGGCGGCGCGGTGCGGTGCCGGGATGCTCAGCGGGAACCGCTAGATGGCAGGAGAGCACCGCGCAGAGCCGCGCAGCCCTGCGCAGCCCCGCGGGGGGCCGGGGAGCCAGGCAAACAAGTGTCGGGGGTTCTTTTCTACTTTGAAATTATTTTTATTTTTTAAAGTAAGTTGGGATTTTGGGGGGAAATTGTGCTGGTTTGGGTTTGATTTTTTTGATATTTTGGGGGATATTTTGATTTTTTTTTATATTTGTCTGTTTCGTTTTGGTTTGGTTTTTGGTTTTTTTCTTTCTTTTTTCTTTCTTTCTTTCTTTCTTTCTTTCTTTCTTTCTTACTTTCTCTTTCTTTCTTTCTTTCTTTCTTTCTTTCTTTCTTTCTTTCTTTCTTTCTTTCTTTCTTTCTTTCTTTCTTTCTTTCTTTCTTTCTTTCTTTCTTTCTTTCTTTCTTTCTTTCTTTCTTTCTTTCTTTCTTTCTTTCTTTCTTTCTTTCTTTCTTTCTTTCTTTCTTTCTTTCTTTCTTTCTTTCTTTCTTTCTTTCTTTCTTTTCTTTCTTTCTTTCTTTCTTTTCTTTCTTTCCTCTCAGAAGAATCTAGAACCAGACCATTATTTCCTGCTGCAGGCTTCCCAGTTTCAACAAGGTTGCATTAGGGATAAGTTTGAACTGCTGTCTCTGCACTCTTGCAACACACACACCATTGTTTGCACCTTTACTGTATTTAAAATTATTATATTCCATAATTTCCTCCATCACAAAATGTCCATTTAAAAGCTGTCATGATCTTTTGGGTAGCTGGCTTGACTTAAAATAACAGGGCAGGGAGAGAAGGAAAAAAAAGTAAAATTGAGACTGTACTCAGCAGTGTGCGAAAGACAAATCTGTTGTAGTTTGGAGTGTATTTTAAGAAATGCTTTTTAAAGGTTTTTTTTTAGAATAATTACATATTTTCAAAAGAAGTTATTACACATTAGGAAACCGAGCAGCAGGATTCATTTCAGATGCTATCAATACAGTTATGTTTACACAGATGCAACAGGTTTCCCAGCCTCTGATTTGCTCTTACACAAGTCTGTATCATCTGTGAAGAGTTTGAAATTTGTTTCTATTTTCTAAAGCTATATGAAACACGGAGGTTTTGTTCCCTTGGGCTCGAGATAAGAGCTTCATTTCTTTCTCAATGCAACTGGAAATGTTTGAATTGCTAAGGCATTAATTTCACCAGAAAAAAAGTGCAATTCCAAACCTGGACACCCCCAACCTAGCAAGAGATGAAGCTGAGATTTCCATGGCCTCTGTGAAACTTCTGTTGTCTCTGGCAGAGCAAATTCTGAAACTGGGTGATTTTTGCACCATGGATCGTGATACAGATGCTCACTATACTTCTTGGGGGTTTGGGGAGGACCATTTCTTTCAAAGATGTTTTAAACAAAAATTGCCATGCCTTGTACATAGAGCCAGGATTCAGAATTTATGTCTAAGTCATAAGCACAACAACACAGACACAGAAGCCTTGAGACAAGCCTTGCTAATGTGCAGCCCAGACCCTGGAAGTGCCTTTTAAATATGTATGTGTATATATATATATATATAAATATATAATTTTTACATATATATATATATAAATATATATAAAAATAAATATAAAAAATATATATATTATTTTTTCCAGTTTAAGCCACTCATTCATTTTTTTTCAGTGTAAGCCACACACTTCTTTATTGAAGAATCTTCCTTGGTTTGTATCACAAGAGTATCATTTGTGCCAGAAAGCTCCACATGTGAATGAGGGGAGTATTGCTGAAGAATAAAGATCAGGAATCTGGCCCCAGTGTTACTGTATGTGTGAATCCTTGCAGAGAATTTGGATGGGGGGAGGGAATTTGAGGTTTAATTTTGTCAGTAGAAGCCTCTCCTCCCAAAACAGAGTAAGACAAAATAAGCTTTAAAAACACATATGGTGACAACCCACTAGGTGTTCTTGAATTATCCAAGACCTTCCCACAAATATAACCTGTAGCTTTTCAGTCTCAACAGTCAACACTGCTCCTAAGCAGCAGTTTAGTGAGGCTCAACCCCGTGTCCCCTCAAGGCAGGTAAAGTTACTCCTCTTTGGAAACCCCCTGCAGGAACCCAGCTGTAAAGCAGTGGGTGGCAAGGATGATGGCAGACCTGTTCTTCTGACTCTCAAGCCATGTTCTGCACAGAAAGGCAGGCGCCTGTTCCCACAGAGGCACCCAGATAGTGGGTGCACTGTGGCCAGCAAAGCAGCTGCTCCCCAAGAAGGACCTGGACAGCTCGAGCTGTTGATCTGAGACAGCTTCAACAGGGTTTGTCATCATCTTGGTGTCAGCACAGAGACATGGTGCAAAATCTGCATTGGAGCCTGAGGCACTGAGGCAGCAGACAGCAGATTGCAGTGGTACCCAGGGCTGTGTGGGGGATGCTGCCTGGTGCTCAGAAGTCCTCTCCTCAGCCGAGAGGTCCCTGCAAGTGTTTCTAGCAAAGCCAGCAGCCATTTCAGGCCTGTGTGCACACATGAAACCAAGCCAAGGAGCGTTGTATAAAAGTGGCAAACTTTTCTTTAAATTTCTGCATCAAAACGGGTTTAAATCCACCTGAGAAGCTGCAGCTGGTGTGATTCCTAACCACTTTTTGGTACGGTTGTCACAGACATCCCTGCTCCCAAGTAGGGCCAGAGAGTAATCGTAGCTTTCCCTCCCATTTAACCACACTGCTGTGGAACTAGCCAAGGGAAAGGACAAAGCACCAGAGGCTCTAGTTAAGCTGATGATTAAAGGTAGGGCTATGAGAAGAACATAAAGGAATCCTTCTGTTGCACCCATGCACAAATAGCACAGGATCTGTAAGGGCCTTTTGACTGTATTACCCAATGTTTTGCTTTGTATTGTACTTTTGTAAAAAAAAAAAGACTTGTTTATTTAAAAAATTCTCTCTCCTGGCTATAAACTTTCCCTCCTGTGTTTGCACAGAAGATGCACTTACACTAATACAGACTGGTGGTTTTCTTTTCGTTTGTTGTTTGGGGTTTTTTTCTCTGTGTGTGTCCTTGTGATTTATCTTAGTTTATCTTGCTGAATTACAGCTGAGAATTAACTCTGTAACTGCCAAGTGCATATATCAAATGCTAGTGTGCTGTATATCAATGCATACAGTTGTATTAATCCCTGAACTTCTATGCAGCTCCATGGAAAAATCATTACCTTCCTTTCACCCACCCTAAGGAAAGGGGAAAAAAAGAAAAAATAAAAGGTCCAGAATAAAATTCTTTATGTTTATTTAGGAAGAAAAACTTCCCACATTTTTTATTATTTTGAAATAATGGAACAATATTATAGGGTGCTTTGGTCTCTATAAAGCATCTCAAAATACATTAAAAGCAAAGTAACATAAAACTCCAGTAAAGAGAGGGTGTTTGGCCAGCTGCCAACCAGCCACCACAGGTCAATGCCAACAAAGGGAGCTCTGGAGAAACTCGGGTGTTAAAACAGAGATGAATGTGTCCAGCTAAAGAAAAAAAAGCAATGTCATAGTAGCACCACAGCTGTTAAATACAGCATCTCATATCCCTAACACACAAAATAAAAAAGAAGATTAAGGGACAAAATTAATGCTTTGGAACTTTCTTCTATGCAAGGACACTTGAGCTCCCTCCATCTCACACCATCGCAGCAACTGGACCCACACACATGCTAGTGCTGCCCTCAAAAACAACATGCATCTACTTGAAGACCCTTCTCCTAGCAGCTTCCCGCATGCTTTTTGTGAAGCCCCATGCACTTGCAAGCTGCAATTGGTCTCCAGCAAAGCTCAGCCAGGTCACCAGGTGGAAAAAAACAAGAATTGGAAAAAGTCACTAGATGCCTCTCCTACTCCTTTGGTTTTGAAAGGTAGAAAGAGCAGAGCAAGTCCTGTCGCCTTTCCTGTGATGGATTACACCAGACAATAAAGGTGAAGGAGATGCCTGCAGCAATACTGTCACTGCTGGTTAGCAAGCTGAGATCAACAGCACCATGAAGCTACAAACACCCTGTCCTTACTGATGCAGCCTTTCTTTATGAAGAGGATTGGGGAGGAACTGTACAGGTAGACCCCTTCCTCCACCACATTGCTTAAGCCAGGGCTGAGGAACTTGAGAAAGAAAACGTTGCCTCTTCAAAAGGCAAAGCAAACACCCAGCAAACACAGAAATGGGCCATAAAAGAGCAGGATAGAGGAAATTTTTTCTCCTATTGCTGCTGGTGAAAGGCATGGAGAGCACATGGCTGCTCTCCCCATCCAGCTCAGTACTGAGGCCACATGTGGCCAGTCATTCTTAGAAGTATCAACGGAGAGTCTTCTTCATAGAGAGGAGACTCAGAAATCAGAGCCCTGGGGTGTGACCCAGCATTTGGCTCCTGCACAGCATCTCTGGCAGTGGGTACACCAGAATGGGAAACCCACAAGTAACAGAAAAGATGTGTACTAAGTGTAGCCACTGTGGACACACAGCATCACTGCTATAGTGGTCCTTATTGCATGAAAAAGTAGAAGGAGCCTTTCTTGTGTGGAAAATCATGATCACCAGTAAAAGACACTGGTTTAGGGGTTGGACCTGATGATCTCTCGAGGTCCCTTCCAACCCCTGTGATTCTGTGATTCTGTGATCTCTTGAGGTCCCTGCCAAACCCTAAAATTATGTGGTTCTGTGATTTGTGTTAAACCTCAGTTACAGGTGCTGTTACCACTGTTTGCCTGCTAGTGGTTTAGAATCACAGAATCGCCTGGGTTGGAAGACACCCTTTAGATCATCAAGTCCAACCACAGCTCAACCCTGCCTAGCCCATTTCTAGATCATGCCCTTAAGGACTTCATCTACATGCCTTTTAAATACTACCTTCCTAGGCAGCCTGTTCCAATGCTAGACAACCCTTTCAGCAAAGAAATTCTTCCTGATTTCTATATATTTGATTCAGGGGACAAAACCCTATGAAAGGGAGACAGGGGAAGATACTGACTGGTCCATCAGGCCACCATGTAGGTGTGGTAAGAGATGACAGCTTACCTTAATCACATGCTGGGTTGTTTGGTTTGTGTGTTCATAGCACCTAAGTGCAGGAAGCAGCATCACTGTGTGCATGTGGGCAGGCGTCTTTCTTGTTGGGGACCCATGCCATGGTTTCCCTCTGCCTTCTTCTCTGAACCACTACTAAACAGCAACCTTTCTTCTTTTACTCCCTTTCCAACAGTACCACACACAGAGCACCTTTTCCTACTCAACACTGAATGATCTTGGCATGATATTGAGTGTAAACCAAGCAGATAGTTTGATGGTCTCTTTCCCCTCTTTCAGCTGAGACAGAACTAAGTTTTTATTCTTTCCTATCCCAACTCTGCTTTGCAGGATGGTGTTTATAAAGAATACTTAAGATGGTATTTTAAAAAATGCATTATATCACGATCCCCTGACAATGGAGCTTTAGATTTTAAGGCAAGATTGGAAGTATTTAGGATACATGGGACTTAACACAAAATGGCCACACAGAACCTGGAAAGTTAGCAAGGATTGGAATCATTCCACTGGCATCCATGGGCAGCGGTGGTTCAGGGGCTTTGAAAGTCTCACTGCATTTCTATAAGTGCTGTCAGATCATAGAATCACAGAATCACAGAATCATAGGGGTTGGAAGGGACCTCCAGAGATCATCGGGTCCAACCCCCTGCCAAAGCAGCTCCCTAGCTCATATTGCACAGATAGACACAGGTAGCACATCCTCCTCAAAAAAAACCCAACCCAAAACAAAATGTATAGAAGAATCTAGCAGAAAAGTTAGTATTTTTTAACATATTTCTAAATCTGATCAGTTTGCTAAGGTGGATTGCGTTCTGAAAAAGCACCATCCCTTGGCTGCTTTAAAGCATTGTATCACGTGGCTAAGTGTCACAGACCTTTTGCCAAAGAGACACTCTTACACTGAAAAAGCAGGAGAAAATGGAGCTGTATCTCAACAGGAGACTGAGAAATCATGCTAGGTCTTAGCTTCATCTTCCTCTTCTTTAAAATCTGGGCTACAAACATGAAGACTGTCAGTCTAACCTCAAAAATCAGTACAATTGCTGTTTTGAT
The DNA here is from genome assembly GCA_020800305.1 of Porphyrio hochstetteri. Classification (NCBI taxonomy): domain Eukaryota; kingdom Metazoa; phylum Chordata; class Aves; order Gruiformes; family Rallidae; genus Porphyrio; species Porphyrio hochstetteri. The sequence goes on along the minus strand of CM036938.1, from coordinate 5,081,170 downwards.
TCAATGAAATGTAATCATGCTGGATAGATTAATATAGATGTAGCTTAAGAGACAACTAATATAAGTCTAATGTAAGAATTTTCATGTTCTTAAGAATAGATAAGTTTTGGATTTTAGTAGATTATGGCTGTAACTGTGTGAGCTGCTTTGTGAGAGCAGCTACAAAATTTAGCCATAATAGTGCAACAGCCTTGAAGATAAAGAAGTAAGAATTTGTGTGTTTTAGAATAGACAGTATTTGTGTGTTTTTAAGAATAGATTTGGTTTGGATTTTAGTAGAATAAGGCTGTAACTGTGTGAGCTGTTTGGTGAAAACGGCTACAAAACTGAGCCAGAACAGGGCAACAGCCTTGAAGCTAAAGAAAGTGAAGAGAGGGGAGTCATAAATAATGAGACCAACGACCAATTAGAGACAGAGTATATCTTGTTTTCAGCAAAAAGGGGCTCCTAACTAGTTTGTGCAGGAATGTGTTTTTGAGCTCAAGTAACTATGGAGAAGAAACCTAAAGAGCATGAGCTGAGAGCGAGGAAGACATCCAGCCTTCATCCCTGAAGACCACCGGAAGACCCCCTGAGTGTCACTGAGCATGCTCTATCTGGGAGGAATTAATATAAATGACTTCTTAGAAATAATTTGCATAACCCTGATTTTTCTTAGAAATTATACTGAATATGTATAGTTAATCTGTATAAATCTGAGAAATTTGGCTTTAATCAGTGGCACACATTCGGAGGAGCGATCCCCTGTGTGCCCAGCGCTGCAATAAAGGATACCTGATTAACAGTCTCTAAGGCTAGTGAGTTTCTGTTCCGGCTTTCCAAGGCATCAGTTTAGAACAATTAATCTGCATATGCTTGCACTAGCAGTATTTCCTAAGTGGCAAATAACTCCTACTTCCCTTAATCTGTTACATAATATGTAAAAGTAGGGGAACAAGTATATCTGCTGACTGATACCTTCTGCCCGTGCTGTCCGAGGCATAACGAGTCTAATTATAGAGGAGAGGTCTAATTATAACAGAAAACATGTGAAGGATGCAAGAGTGAATCTAACAACAAAAAGACAATTTTTTAAAGAGAAAAATACATAAGCTGACATGATGTGGGAGACGTGTGTGGTTTGTTTGGGTTTTTTCAGACAATAACGTCTGTGCAGGAGGTGGACAACACTGAGTACAGAATTAATGTGTCTCTCCAAAACAAGCTCTCTTCTGACGTGCAAGCAGTGCACCAAGGGAAAAGGCTAGGATGGAATGTAGCCGATGCAAATTAAATTAAAGCTAAACCCGTTGACACATCAGGATCATGCTAACTGTTTGAGTGTTTGCTATTTATTAAGCCACCGTTTAGAGTTTGGAGTGCGACAAGAATGTAAAACCCCCTTCTTGTAGCTTTAAGAATCAATCCGTGCATTTAAAAGAACATATATACGGATTGCTCACTCCTTTCACACCTTTGAGAATTAAAATTTAAAATATCCCCCGTTTTTAGATTTTTTTTTTTAATTCCCACCCCCTCCTCCCCATGCATTTCTGTAATTACAGCGCACACTCACTGCAGTTCCAGGCTACCAAAAAGACACCCCCAAAAACCCCCCCAAAACAAAACCAAAAGAGCCCAAACCACCAGACTTCTCCAGCCGAGCAAGATCCCATTACATCATTGCTTCAGTCGCATTCATCCCCTACAATATTGTTGGCTGTTTCAGGTTAACTACCAAAACCATTCGCCTGAGAAGCAAGATTTAATTGTCTTACAACTACCTCTGTGCAGTACAATAGGGATTACAAGTACTCATTGATTATGTTATTGGGTAGAAAAAGGGACTCTTATTCTAGCATTTCTCATTCATTTTGTCATTGCTTTCTCTTTGAAAGAGACCAAATGGGTCCCAGCAGGTGAAAGCAAAGAAACCTGAAAGGCCCCCTTTGATGAATGACAATAACACAACTGCCCTCCCCCTCCCCCCCCATTTTTGGAGATTATAAAGCCTTATTAAATCATGCCCCGTTAGATATTGATTGAGAGGGAGCTAAACTAAAACCAACAATAGCAGCATGGATCAGAGAACAGTGCTTTCATCAGTGGGCGCTGAAAGCTAAGCTTTCCTGTCCTTTTGCTCCACGGTTTTTTGTTGGTTTTGTGTTGTGTTTTTTGGGTTGGTTTTTTTTTTTTTTAAACTCTTTACTTCTGTTTAAACCATTATAGAAGTAAGTCATACAATTATACCAGCTTTGTCAATCACAGATATCCGGTAGCTGTCCCTTTAGTACGAGTGATTCCTCTGTCAGACTGTAGCAAGAAATCCCACAAATGTTAAAGAATCTTGGGTTTTTTCCTTTCCTTTCCTTTCCTTTCCTTTCCTTTCCTTTCCTTTCCTTTCCTTTCCTTTCCTTTCCTTTCCTTTCCTTTCCTTTCCTTTCCTTTCCTTTCCTTTCCTTTCCTTCCTTTCCTTTCCTTTTCCTTTCCCTTTCCTTTCCTTTCCTTTCCTTTCCTTTCCTTTCCTTTCCTTTCCTTTCCTTTCCTTTCCTTTCCTTTCCTTTTTCCTTCCCTTCCCTTCCTCACAACCGCCTTTGACTTCAGGTCGCCCTTAATTATTACAAGACTTTGAATGAACCACATGAATGGAACAAATGGAACTGTTTGGTAAAGACTGCTTCTGGAAAGCAAAAGGGGAAAAAAATGCTGTTTTTTAAAATCATATTTCAGCTCAGGCTATTTTTGTTACTTGCCTGTAGCATCACCCCATTTATGAAACCCTCTACAAAAAACAAAATCCCTTTGTGGCAGTCGCCTCAGTGTAACTTGAATCCACCTGCTTTTAGGGGACCCTTTTAATAGGGCTGTGTGTTAATTAACTGTCAGAGATCTATTTATATTTAGAGCGTGGTGCATTTGAGACCCTGTGAGGAAATGATGAGACATGAAGAAGCATACATTTAATCTTGCAAGTATCTTCTACTGATAACAGAGAATCTTGGCCAGGCCTCTGAAGATTTCTTTTTTTTTCTTTTCTATAAATGTTTTGCCTGTGTTTTAATTTCCTTTCTTTCTACCAGGGGTCTACAGGTGTTCTGTGTCATGGGCAGAAGATTCCTGAATCAAGGACATTGCTTAAAGGAATAGAAATAGAGGAATGATCAAAACAATCTGGTTTTAAACAGCACCACTGTTCTATGTAGATAGGAGGTAAATAGGTAATTTTAAACAGCTGTGTAAAAATTTTGCTTTTAAATGATCACAGCTATCTAAATACTGGTATTATTATTCATCATTCTCAAAGAAGTCAATCTTTCCTGTTTATTATCAATAGTTTTATCTGGGGGAGTTGCTCTGTTGAGTGTGAAAAGTCTCCTTTGGTAACTACACATATATTTTAGGGGATACCTGAAATTGTTATAAAATATCTGAATCCATCATTCAGTTGTTTTGATAGGCTTAAAATAAAATTAGATCATTAAAAACAATGTGTTCATACTACGAATATGGGAAATAAAGCAGCTTTTTATGCTGAAAATTTTTTGTGCTTCACTAGTGCTGTGAAAGCAATCTGAAGGAAACCCTGAAATAAAAAGATACATCAGTACAGAATAATAGAAGAATTATAAAAATTATATCAAGAAATGCATTTATTATAATCATATGTTTACATCCTTATTAATTTTTGATATATTAACACTGTCCTTATCCTAACAGCTGTCTTGCTTCAATTTCATATTTTCCATTTTCCTCCTCCATGCCAGCTCCATCAGGATTATCCTGTGATTTCGTACTGTAACTTGCATTAAGCTAAAACACAAATAAACACTCATTACAATCCTTCCCTATTAAGCGAACTGTACATTCCTTTGCCTAAAAATCACAGAGGTGAATTACTATTTAAATTGAAACCACAGCGCCCAGTTTTACAGCTATCTGTTTTGTGGATGGTTGGATTGGTGGGGTTTTTACAAAATTTGTTAATAGCAGTTTTGATAATGGTAAAATCTGGTGGGATTTAAACCAGGGAATTTCAAGCCACGTCGTGAAAATTACAGCTGATCTTGGGAGTGCAGTGTCTTAGACAGGTTTTATAAATACAGTTTGCCAGTTACAGAGCTTTAAATTTTTATAGGCTGCTCGGGATGAATAATTAACTGGCAGAAATCTATGGCTAATTGTATTTTAATTTGATTTGACTCTTCAAGCACAAATGTTACATGCTAGTTTTGTGCTAAAGATTACGCATTTCTGGGCAGATATGTGATGCCAGGAAGAAGGTCTAACATCTTTCTTTTGGGTGTAAGGAACTTGGAAATTCAGCCATCAGCAAGTGCTCTGCAAATCCTGTCTGCCTTAAAAAGCTCTATGAAAATATAAACTGATGGCTCAGGATGTTACAAGATTTCTCCTGCCTTGTATTCTCCAGTCCCTAGGCATAGAGCTTTAGTAATTCTTCAAACTCTGGTGCAGAAAACAGTATATAGACACAGGAATATGACTGCAAATTACTTCATAAGTAATTACTCAGTAAGCTATGCTAAGCTATTGTATTTCTATCTTTTACTAATTGATAGCAATGATTCTAATTTTTAGGAGGTGCTTTTATTTATCTGTTTATGTTTCCTCCTCTGTTCCATTTTAACAGTGTCTCTCAAAAAAAACCCCAATAAATCTAAAATTTTCTAGCTCTAGGAAGAGTCTGCACTTGAAAGTTTTTAAGCTGAATAATTTGTTGGGTGTTTAACCTTAGATTTTAAATAATTGGCCATGCATTTAAGGTAGCGGTGGTATAAAGGAAGCAGCATTTTGATGTCAAATAATCACTTTAATATTTCAATAGTGGTTACATTTTAGTGCTCTCGGGTGACCTGGGATTGTCCAGTTACACAAGCCCATGAACTGTCATGCTGTGTTACATTTCAATAAGACCAATTTTCATTTAATAACAGAATTTATCAATCAGGTAATGGTGCAGCTTCAGCCAATACAAAATGAAAGAAAATGCTCATGAGTTCAGGTATTTAATTTGTTCAAATATGTATTTGAAGTTAGAGTAAAATGTAAAATGGGAAGTATGTATATAGATCTTAAATATGTTCACTGAATTGTTTTAAAGGTGTTCACAGGAATCACATACATATTTATAGTTGGCTTCCATTACTTTATTACATGATTTTGAGCTTGTAAGGATCTCTTTATATGATCATTCTTGGTTTTAGTTGTATCCACAGAAGAACATAGACACAGGCCTACGTATGTACACAAACACATGCACATTGTTTACTGGTCAATGTTTAATTGAAGAGCTTAAAATTTATAGGGGAATTTTCACTTTTATGGGTCGAGAGTTTTTTTTAATCTCTCTATATACTCCACAGAGGACAATTGTTCTCTCCAGGGAGCCATTCAGAGCAAGGACCTCATGATGTGCTCTTGGAGAAGAGTAAACATCTCATGTCATTGATTGAACAATGCTGGTGTTTGAGCTGCTCTCCTTCCCTTTCCCTTGCAGTGAGGAGGACACTCATCTCCCCTTCCTAAAATACACCTCCAGCACTCTATTAGCCTCCCACCAGTGTTGGAACACCAGCCACTCCACCAAGGAGACAGTCTCCCAGCACATGCCAGCACTTCTCTCTCAGGCCCCAGAAAGGTGCTTTTCACTGAAATCAGCTTAGGTGTTCAATCTACCTATTTGGATTCACACCTTATCCTCCTATAGCGCTGGGTTGATAACCAGGTTCATCAGATATTTGTCCTCTCAGGACATGGTATTTCCAGTGCCCTTGTTCCTACACAACACACTGGAATTCATTTGCTATAACTCAAAGTACAACAAACCCCTCAGCTTATCTCAAGCTTCCTTAATGTTCCCTAGATAAAAGAATGCTAAACTTGTGCTAAAGCTAAAGGTCTGAAATGTTAAGTTATCAACATCAACTCAAGATATCCTAAAAGAATAAAGCCTATATAATGAATATTTCAGGTATAACAACTCTTTTGCTTAGACTTACAATTGGTGCAGCCTGAAGAGCCCCTATTCAGTTTCAGTATGAAGTGTAAATTTGGTTCCCACCTCCTATGTTTAAATTCTGAACTATACCATCCTATTATCATGATTTGTGTATTTAATTTTCTCTATTACAGAAATTATATGAAGTTGATCACACTTCTAGAAACACACATTCAAAAGTGTCTGTTCTCTTTTCATCTCTGCCTTTGCATTAAGGTATTCCACACTCCTTATTTTTTTATTCCCTCTCTAAGTTTCTGTAAGTCCCTTCTCCATGAATAATGGTGACGATGAAGCATTTTTCAGCTACTCTTTTGCTGAACAGATAGTTGTTTCAGTCAGGAAACTCAATTTTCATACATTACAATTACTTTAGATTGTTACTAATGTATTATAATATAAGGAAAATATAGACTTGTTCGATATCTTGGGGGGAGTCATTTAATATCATTAAATTGCAGTATCTTCACTTTGTACAAACCCCATAAAGCTGTTTCTGGCTAAGTATCTCAGTGCAAGAGAACAAAAAAACCCCTCAAACATGCTCTATATTTTTTGTAAGTACTATACATACATGCATTTAACTTGCTGATTGTATTGTCTAGATCTCTTTCTCTGCACTTATACCAGCGTCGTTGTACCTAGAAATTACAATAAAAACTTCAGTGTCTTCAATGTCAAGATAGCAATGCATGAAAAATTAGTCAGGGAATAATTGTTAAATTAATTCTAACCCCTTCCTGAATGGATGTGGAATTACAGGTGTGACACTGTGTCAGAGCTGATATACTAAATGCATACAACAACTCAGAGGTACAACAGTGGTTTTAACAAGGTGGGCTTCTTACATAGATAGTATTTGGAGGGTGGGGTATGTTTTGGTTTGGAAATAACACCAAACTCAAGAAAACTAGGTTTGTGGGGTATTCTTTTCCCAGGTGGTGACATCTTTTATTCCTGTAGAAATACATAGCAGTGATGGACTTCCACCCCCTTGTAGACCTTCAGAGTCAGCCTATCTCTGTGAAGCCAAAGTTGATACCCTGGAACTGCAAGAGTTAAGAACAACCTCCTTCCTTCCAGGAAGTTGAATTAAGTTATCTGGTAATGACATTTGCTGTCACACTCAAAAGTGAAAAAGAAAATGCATTGTTTGGTGCTAAGAGTGGCTCATTTGATCACCAATTCTGGTGGTTTTTTTTTTTTTTTTACATAAGTAAAAGACATTAAGGAAAGTCCTGCTCAAAGTTTCTGATCTCGGTATAGGGATCTTATAAAATAGTCCGTTGATATATCAAAAAACATGTCTTCTCCTCTGTCAAGAGAAAAGACAAAATTATTCCTGCAGCTTGTCTCAGCCTTTGCTGCACAAACCCTGTTGCTCAGCAGCCCAGAACACGTGGAAGTAAAAATATGCTTTTTTAGTCAAGAGAGACCCCAGCCTTTTTGTGGGCACATCAGCAGTGAAAAGAGGGTTGGTACGTTGCTATTACTCACTGTTCTCAGGCACTGACTGGCTGTGATGCGGGTTTAGTTCTTGAAGCCAACATTACTGGCGTCCAATCTGGTAAATCAGAGAGGCCAGCATGCTAAAGTGATTGTTATAAAAGGAGACCCACTGCTGATGTGGTATCTGGGGACTTAACACACCATTCTAGTTTTCAGTAAGCCACACGTGTACTGAGTTGTAAGGTTGCTGGATTTTTTGGTCGTACTTCTACGTCATCTTTAAGTGGTAGGTGAAAAAAATCCTTTAATATATTGTTTTCCCTTTCCTTAGCTTGTCTGCCTCTAAGTACATTTACAAGAGGTATGTTTATAGAATATACTCCACAAGTTAGTGTTTATGTTTTGTGGACTATTCCTGACTACTTCCTTGCAACAATAAGGGTCTGCTGTCTATGACTAAAATACCATCTGAAAATGAAAACTACCATAGTGCCTTGGTAATTCAAAATCATTAGGTTTAAAATCACAGATGTGTGCTGAAAGGAAAAGCCTATCATTTAATCATGAGTAAAAAAGGAACAATAGGAAAAAAACTGTTCTTGCTCTGCTGTAATAAAAGAGTTAGCTGGGTATTGTGTGGGGAAGGGCAACTAGGATATGAAAAAGCTTATGACAGTTAGCTGGGCTCCTCCCTGGGTTAATTAATACCTGGTTAATTTCTGGGATAACAGGGGAGATCACTGATAGGCAGAAGCCTATTTTTTGCCATAAAGCAAACAGTTTCGCACCCCACTCATCTTGTAAGCAGTCAGTTTATAATTGCTAATGGCACAATTTATGGGTGTAACCATTCCTGTTTGGGGGAAGAAGGCTGAGTAGCTCTTCCTGTGTTTTTCTTTTCCCCACACCTCTCTGTGTGTACATAAAGACAGCTCCTTATCCCTTACCCAAAGTCTTTGAAAAACAGTTTGCGTGAAGCCTTGTGTCACACCAAAAGGGCCAAAGGCAGGTCAGGCCTGTAACACTTTACAGCAGGGTTACACTGCAGCTGCTATTCAAAGCCACTGCTCTATCTGCTAGTGATTTTCTATTTACAGTGGCTCCTGATGCACATACTGCTTAAATAATAACAGCCAATAACAAAGTGCTGCACTGCCTGCAACCCTGAAGGAAACTGGCCCTGCCTTCGGTTTACGGGGTACATCATGCAAGTCCATATCGGTTTAATTCAGACATTTCAAACTACATTAGAGCCTTGATGACATTTACTGAGGCAATCAGCTGATCTGTTTCGTTAGGCTTTTTTGCATGTTATTTATTCGTTGCTAAATTCAGCCCCTTATTTCTGTGTGGCTGTGAAAAGCATTCTCTAAGGTACTTCATTTCTTAGCTAATTAGCCTAAGGAAGTTATTTTTTTCTCCCTCTGGCCATTCATTTTCCCCTACACCTATCTTTTTCAATTTCTCCTGCCAATCTTGCCTTTTTAGTTCCCATAGCACCAGTGTTACAAGTGGCTCCAGCTGGTGGCAGCTTCACTACAGCAACGCCTTGCGATGTTCACAAACGCTTCTCTCCATCCATCCGCCCGATTTCATACAGTGAGTCCTTTCTGACTTGTTACAGAAATTGTCCCTTCCTAGCCAGGCCAGTATTAAGAAATCCTTGATCCAACAGTTCACACTGCCTGAAGTTACACTTCGGGGTAAGAAAAAACAGAGGGGGCAAAACAAATAGTGGAAACCTTGTAATGTGGAAACAGTTACGTCTGTCTTGCGTCTGCAATATGAGATGAAAAGAGAGATGAAAAGGAGGAAAATGATAGAAGATATAAAATGGCACAATTTCACAGAATCACAGAATCACAGAATTGTAGGGGTTGGAAGGGACCTCGAGAGATCATCGGGTCCAACCCCCCTGCCAAAGCAGGCTCCCTAGCTCATATTGCTCAGATAGGCGTCCAGGCGGGTCTTGAATATCTCCAGAGAAGGAGACTCCACCACCTCCCTGGGCAGCCTATTCCAGTGCTCAGTCACCCTCACTGTGAAAAAGTTCTTCCGCATGTTGGTGCGGAACTTCCTATGCTCCAACTTGCAGCCATTGCCCCTTGTCCTATCCCCACAGACACTGAAAAGGGGCTGGCTGATTCCCCCTGCATCCCCTGCTTCAGATAATTATAAACTTTGATTAGGTCCCCCCTTAGTCTTCTCTTCTCAAGGCTGAACAGTCCCAGCTTACTCAGCCTTTCCTCATACGGGAGACGCTCTAGGCCCTTAATCATCTTCGTAGCCCTTCTTTGGACTCTTTCCAGGAGATCCCTGTCCTTTTTATACCAAGGAGCCCAGAATTGGACACAATACTCCAGGTGGGGCCTGACCAGGGCAGAGTAGAGAGGGAGGATCACCTCCTTTGACCTGCTGGCTACACTCCTCCTGATGCATCCCAGGATCCCATTGGCTCTCTTGGCCACCGAGGCACACTGCTGGCTCATGGCCAACCTGTCATCTACCAGGACCCCCAGGTCCTTCTCCACTGAGCTCTTCTCCAGCAGGTCATCCCCCAGCCTGTACTGATACAAACAGTTGTTCCTTCCCAGGTGCAAGACTTTACACTTGCTTTTGTTGAACTTCATCTGGTTTCTCCCTGCCCAGCTCTCCAGCCTGTCCAGGTCTCTCTGGATGGCAGCGCAGTGTCCTGCCTGTCAGCCACCCCTCCCAGCTTTGTATCATCAGGTACTTGCTGAGGGTGGATGCTATTCCCTCATCAAGATCGTCAATGAAGATATTAAACAGGACTGGACCCAACACTGAGCCCTGGGGAACACCGCTGGTAACAGGCCTCCAGTCAGATTCTACTCCACGAATCACAACCCTCTGGGTTCGGTCCGACAGCCAATTCTCAACCCACCTCACTGTCCACTCATCTATCCCATGCTTTCTCAGCTTTGCTATCAGGATGTCATGGGAGACAGTATCAAAGGCCTTGCTGAAGTCAAGGTAGATGACATCCACTGCTCTCCCTCCATCTACCCAGCCTGTCATGAGATCGTAGAAGGCTATGAGATTGGTCATTGGATTCTCCCCTTGGTGAATCCATGCTGACTACTCCTCATGACCTTCTTCTCTTCCAGTTGCAGATGTGGAGCTTGGAGCTGGACATGCATCAGTTCCTGGTTTATGATGAATGCAAGATGGCTAGATGAGCAAAAACATGATACAAATAATGCCTAACATAGTTTTCTATGGGACTGTGTTTGACTAAAGCTAAAGGAGGGAAGGTTTAGATTAGATATTAGGAGAAGTTTTATTTACAGAGAGAGTGGTGAGGGGCTGGAACAGGCTGTGGATGCCCCATCCCTGGGAGTGTTCAAGGCCAGGTTGGATGGGGCCCTGGGCAACACTGTGTAGATCCAGGCCTGAGGTTGGTGGCCTGTGGCAGGGGGGTTGGAGATCGCTGATCCTTGGGGTCCCTTGCAACCCAGACCATTCTATGATTCTATGATTCTAAATGGGGGTATTGTTTTTATTGCTGTGTGGGCAGTAGGTAAGCTCTCTATGATATCTCTTCATTCCAATATAGCCCTGATGCTCCTCTTGTGGCTGAAAAGAAATAAGCCCGAGTTTAGCAAAATCCAATTCTACGTGCCTGCTGCGAATGCTATCAATACTACACATCCAAGTGCAGAGAGCTTCAGCTAAAAAATGTCTCATCTATAAGGAAAACTGAAAGATTGATTGAGGATTATTAATCAGCCTGCATCTGCACACAGAATCAGTTGTAGCCGTCCATCTGAAACTCAATAAATCCTTTGGCATACTTTCTGTCTCAATAAATCCTCTGGCATATCACAGAATCACAGAACTGTAGGAGTTGGAAGGGACCTCAAGAGATTATCAAGTCCATATCTTCTGTCACAAGCTCTTGCAACTCAAACTGGCTTACTGGGTAGGAGAAGTGCTGGCCCCATGCCTTCCTGATGGAGCCTTGCCTGTCAGCATACTTCAGCAGAAATTTCCAGGCTGAGATACACTGTCCAAAAACTGGGGATTAACCTTGAGAAAAGGTTTTATGTGTTGACTTCTTTGAGGGCAGAAAAGCTGTTTTGGGGGAAAATAAATAAATTAATAAGGTGTTTTGGAACCACAGTGGTAAATGTAGCATCACTGGATCACAGAATGTTTGAGGTTGGAAGCAAAGGAATTTGAATACTTTTTTTAGTCAATTTTCCCCTTCCCAAAATCCCTCTGAAATCTTAATTACTTAATCCCTCGTTATGAAATTTTGGGGTTTTTTTGAAACTGGAAACAATATTTTTAAATTTTGAAAAGGAGATTTTAGACAGCCTGACAAAACTATGTGTCTTCTTGTAGCTTAGAAAATCCTGAAATGTCACTTTGGGTCAACCAAAACCAGGATCTGAAGTTGGTTAAAGAAAATATGTTTATTTTGGGTGGAAAATTATTATATTCACAACTCTACTTCAAAGAAAAATGAAGACTAACTCAATTCCTCTACTACATTTGTCTGACTGTGTGGGTTGTTTTTTCCTGCTATTGTTGGAGTTTTATTCCAACTGGGCAAGGAGTAATAGGGTCAGCATGGAGTAATACAGCCATCTAATATGGTTATCCTGGGTAGGAAAACGAAGCCAAATATCTTCTATCAGTGCTCTCTGCCCTCAGGAGAATTAAAATTACTGCCATGAGAATTGCAACTAATGCACTTCAAAATAAAAATTCACTTCATTTCTGTTTTCACACTGTGCTATATTTACATGTCTATATAAAACGGTGATGAAGTCATCATGCAGCACAAAATTGTTTTGATTGTGTGAGCGCGTTTTGCTCAGAAATAGATGCCCCGTGCTATGAATATTTCACCCAGTATTTCACCCAGCCTCAGCAGTGTTATTATCCAGCCTGACTCAGAACATTTGAAGCTGTAAGGAGCTAAAGGAGGAGGAACAGATGACATTTTAAAGGTGCCCTGGTGGCTAAGAGAGTCAATGGGATCCTGGGATGCATTAGGAGGAGTGTGGCTAGCAGGTCAAAGGAGGTGATCCTTCCCCTCTACTCTGCCCTGGTCAGGCCCCACCTGGAGTATTGTGTCCAGTTCTGGGCTCCCTGGGATAAAAAAGACAGGGATCTCCTGGAGAGAGTCCAGAGAAGGGCTACGAAGATGATGAAGGGCCTGGAGCATCTCCCCTATGAGGAAAGGCTGAGTGAGCTGGGGCTGTTCAGCCTGGAGAAAAGAAGACTGAGGGGGGACCTAATTAATGTTTATAAATATCTGAAGTATGGGATGCAGGGGCAATTGGCCAACCCCTTTTCAGTGTCTGTGGGGACAGGACAAGGGGCAATGGCTGCAAGTTGGAGCACAGGAAGTTCTGCACCAACATGGGGAAGAACTTTTCCCCAGTGAGGGTGACAGAGCCCTGGGACAGGCTGCCCAGGGAGGTGGTGGAGTCTCCTTCTCTGGAGAGATTCAAGATTCATCTGGATGCCTGTCTGTGCAATATGAGCTGGGGAGCTGCTTTGGCAGGGGGGTTGGATCCGATGATCTCTCGAGGTCCCTTCCAACCCCCCACGATTCCGTGAATCTGTGATGCTGTGGTGGGGTTTCTTTTCCTGATGAATCTCTAGCTGTAGCTCAAGTAAAGACAGTTCCTTGAAGCTGAGCATACTGATGCAGATTGTTTGATGTGCATTTGTTGTTTGTTAATTTCTCAGATAATTTTGGTGCATAAAAAGTCAGGTGAAAAGGCAACTAGGTCTCACTCATGCAGTTAGTTCTTTTTTGTTGTTCTCACTTTTTTCTTCTTATTTACAGATTTATACTATCAGTTGCACCATACTTCCACGTGATTTTTCTTTTGCAAGCCCCCCTCCCCTTTAATGTCCCTCTCTTTCCTCCATTCTGCCAGCTAATTAAGCACACAAACCCATGAGAAAGCCACAGTTAAAGCCACCCTGCTAACAAAGGGGATTCCTCAACAAGCCTAATATCAAATATGTTTCAGATCCCCGATGAAATATCTTTGTGAAGCAACACATGAAGCAGCATGGCTGCTGCTTGAGGTTGGTGATCACCCAAAACTACAAGGTTGGGACTGAGCACTGCATCTAGGTGCAGAAAAGTTTTAACGAATGCCCCAACTGTGGGTCTAAAAATGAGACACTCTCCTTCAGGAACTGGTGCAAGCAAGAACTTTATGGAGTGGACACTGTCAACATTATTTTTGTTAAATAATCTCATTCCTGCCATTACCAGCAAGCTGTGATGGAAATGGGAGCTCATTCAGGAGGTCTTGTCCCTAACTGGGATGTAGATGCCAAACTTATAGTGCCTTAAAATACCTTGGAAAGATGGATGAAGGGAAAGATAAGTTTTCTTTGCAGTCAAAACCACTTCTGCACTTTGCCCACTTTGAATAGCAAGTTTTTGAGCCCTGTGTGCTCGATTTGTTCAATACACCCTTTGTATATTTGCAATTTAAACTTGTCTATTTTTACAGTTATAATATAATCATTATGTGCAAGAATATTTACTGTCTGCAGTAAATACAATTAATTAGTCGTGGTACACATAATTTTAATTCTGTTTGGCAACTATAAATCATTTCTGATTCAGCAACTGGTACTGTATAAACCTGGTAAACCAAATGCTGTTTCACTTAGTGTTGCTAAGTAATTGAATAAAAAGAAGTGCTGAGTAAATGGTGTGGAAATAATATCCATCATCCTTCTTATCAAAACGAAAGTTCTTTAAAGCCAAACCTCATTTTCAGCAGCAAATGAATAGTCAAGGGGAGAAAAATAATTCCTTATCTTTGTTGGTTTGGGTTTTTTTAAAAGACATATTTTAATCAAGTATATAATATATACAATTCTAATTTTACCAGAAATTTCATTTTATGCCAGGCACAGCATCATCTTCCTGCAGAACTATTGGCAGCACACACTGGAGTTTCATTTTTGAAGTCACCAAGCATTTGCCTAATTTCTTTGAATTATCCTATAGTCAGGGAGAGTTTGAGGGATGAGCTAAGGGGGACCCTTCTGGGAAATTGCTATCCTAAACTTCCAATGCCTTCACCATTACAATATGGGTCCCTTCCAACTCAGTATATTCTATGATCCTATGATTCTATTTCCCTGAGTGAGTAACAGACAGGAATGCACACACAATGTCCATAGAGAATATATAATATGTATAATTATATATGATATAGTATATATAATTATATCTAAATTATCATTTATATTCACTATGAATCAGTGAGTAATATAAAACTATGTCATAGTTCTTGCCAGATTCGTGTTTAAAATGTACACTTAAAATTACTGAGTAAACTGCCCAACAATATCAGTTGATCAGTTTTATTAAGAAAATATTCTGTGCCTGACAGCTAAATTGAAGGCAATGAAATAATGGCAAAGGGAATTGCATATATTTTTTCAAGATTAGGGTTCACAAAACCTCAAGGGAGGGCCTAGGTAATGCTATAAATGTACAGAATTACATAACCAATGAAGACAGAGCAAAAAACTCAGGAGAGTTATTCATGGTATGAGAGCAGTTGGATTAATCTATGGCCTTTGATCAAATTAACCACTTCTTCTTATGGAAAGTAAGGCATAGTGTCTGCATACTTTTGCAACAAGCAGTAGTTACTGAAGACAAAACTGAAACCACTCACAAATTTCTTTTAGTCAAGTGCTTCACTTGTGCACAAGGAGAAGATCCAGGTTTTGTGAGACAGCAAGAAGTTCATGTGAAGGGTGGAGCTGCTGGTTGTTAAAATCCATGTAATAAGGTTTCAGGTGGTTCAATCCATGGTGGCATGTGACCCCTTCAAATAAATAAATAAAGATATAGATATAGATAATTTGAAAATATCACAAACTTGGTTTTACTTGGTTCTTGGGTGCTAATGGGAGAGAGCGATTGCCTTACAACACCATCATGCTAAGCATTGGAGGTCCTTGAACCAGCTGTGCTAGAGTCTCCAGTGTCACACCCTCAGAAAGGAAGTCGCAGCACTACAGGTCTCCAACTCGTGTGTAACCTACCCACAGAGCTCTTGAAGTGGCATCGTGTGCATTGTCATCATGGTATTGGCAAGGCTTCTTGGCACATACTTCTGAATCTCCTTTCCACCTCAGAATGCTTTCTGGATGATCTTTTTAACACAAAGAACCATAAGTGATTTTTTTTAACCAATGGATGGCTGTAGCTAAGCTCTCCACAAGGAAAGAGGAATTCACACAGGTTGTTTATTTCAATGTAGAACCACTTGATGTACACAGGATTATTATTTATGTATCTTTACATATGAACGATTTATTTGCTTCCAGGTTACCTCATTCATTACCATGCAGATATAGGATTACAAAGCTGATTTTTACAAGTTCCCTATATTTCATACTTTTGAAGATAGGAGAGATTTTCTGCCTTTATTAGCTTTCTGTTGCAAAGATAGCAGCCTCACTGCATGACATCCAATGCAAGATCTAAGACACGTAGATAAAGAAAATATTATACAGATTCTGTAAGAAAATAAAAATCACAATTCTGCAGCCTACTACACATACAATGAAGATGTATTGATAGGATGGATGAACCAAAAATAGTCAATGTAACAAGAGCTTATGACCAAATCCATCACTATTGGCTGTTAATGAGGAAAAGGTATTTTGATGTAAAAGAACAAAGTCCCAAAAGGATAGATTTTCCATAAATAGACAATACATTGTAAGGCAGAAAGGAGAACTAGAAATACACAGATTTTTATTTTAGTAAAGCATGTTAGTTAAATGCTTTGAGACCTATACAATAGTTGGTCTCATCTATTTCCTAATGATTGAGAGAAGACTAACGAGGTCTGCAAGTAACAAAAAAGAATTGAGATTAGTCAAGACAAGAGAGATTGCAAGAATCTGCAGAAGCAGCAAATAAATTTTGTGTTTGCAGAAGTCAGAGCCAGGTGGGATTCAGTACCAGGACGTGTAAATGAAGATGCTCTGGAAACAATTCAAATATGGCTCAAGGTACTGGGTTCTGATCGAAATGCAGGCATTCACAGGGGCAAAAGAAAGCCAAGAAAATATTGCAAGTACTGAGAATACCGTGCCAACTGTTAAAAACATATCATTCCCTCACTCAGAATAGGCTGTTCAGATACTTAGTCACCGTATTACAAGAGTAATCAGAAAAGCAGTGAAGGTAATGGAAATAATTAAATATGATAAATGTGTCCTGCTTAAGAGCTGCCAAAATAGGCAAGAATCCAAGAAAAATCTTATTTTGTAAGATATATAATCTACCTGTGGAAATGATTGCCATCAGATACCACACAGATTTAGAGTTTAAGGCAAGTAACTGAATTTGGGTGCTAGTATAAATACTGAGGTTATCTGTAGGTGTATTTGGTAGGGTCTGTATTGATTGAAAGATAAATGCCCAGGAGGGATAAAGGCAGGAAGGGGAGTATCCTGCAGAGCTGTAGCATCTGCATTTCCCTGTGAGGAATGTGGCTTGGACCAGTGTCGCTGAGG
The DNA here is from genome assembly GCA_020800305.1 of Porphyrio hochstetteri. NCBI lineage: Eukaryota > Metazoa > Chordata > Aves > Gruiformes > Rallidae > Porphyrio > Porphyrio hochstetteri. The sequence goes on along the minus strand of CM036938.1, from coordinate 5,064,171 downwards.
ATGCTGACAGAGGTGATCTGCCAGATTTCCCTGTTTTTGTGTTTAGAATTGGGTTAGCAGTGAGGAAGTTGTTATTTCCAGTTAAATCTAGTCATGGCTTTAAAATGGAGCAGCTAATTCTTTTTAGCTTAGGGTGGTTTTTTTGTTGGTTTTTTTTTCAAATCTGCTACAGGGGATTTGAACAATGATACTGAAATAGCATTTCAAGTGCATCACTGTGCCTAACAAATTACAGAGCTCTTGATTAATGGCACTTGTTCAACATCACACTGACAGTACTATGAAGTGTAAAGAAAAAAAAACCAACAGTGTTTCTGCCTGGTGTGTTTTCTCCTATGAGACAGACCAGCCAGCACCAGCACAGATTTTTATTTTATTTTTAATTGCCTCTTTTTTCTATTTGTCTTTTCTTGTATTTTTCAATTGGCAAATGTAGACTTCTGTCCTGCACTGAAGCTTGGATCAGATGTGTTATCATTCAGGAGACGTGCAGCAGGTTTTGCTGAAGAACCACTACTTAGCAGTGACTCCACAGCCAGAAAATTTCAGCCCCACATCCTAACAGGCGTCACAGAGATGTGGAGGCAGAAAGAGTGGAAAGAAAAGGAGCTGAAGGCGTGCACTGGTCAGATCCATCAGCAAGCAAACCAAGCTGCTGGAGTATCCATCATGATGCCACCGGTGAATTGCAGTTGACTGGAGGCATACTTCACCACACAGCATCAGAGTTTATGTATTTTACTAACCTTATTTCACTGGGTTGAGGCAGTACAGTTTTATGGGGTCCCCAATCTCCACCAGTTCGAAATAAATTCCTGCTGAGCTGTATATCACAGACCAACAAGGGCTCTGGGGCCATCTGTGTCCATACAGTTGTTGCTTGTATTTCTTCTGCTGCTTCCAGACCAGGAGGTCAACCCCCTCTGGGATGTGCAGGCAGGCACACCGTAGGACCAGGAGACAATAGCATTTTCCAACCTTTTGTTAGACTCTTGCCAGCCGCTCACAGTGCTGTAGGTGGGGAAGGCTTGCACTATTGCAGCTGTCTCCACACTCTAGCTTCCCCTTCCTGCAGCACCAGTGGCACAGATTTTCCAAACAGCAGCAATGAGCCTGGTTTGGTCTAAAGAATCTTTTCCCCATCCAGTATTTTGTTGCCTTGGCTAATGAACACAACTGATCTCTGTGGGGAAATGTGGCCAACGCATCCAGGTCCTGTCTTGCCACCCTTGGAGGAGCGATCCGCTGTGTTGCCCAGTGCTGCAACAAAGAGTACCTGCTTCACAGTCACCAAGGCTAGTGAGTTTTGATTCTGGCTTTTTAAGGCTTCAGTTGTACCCCATTCTTACAAAAAGCACAATCCAGCCTCCCTTTGGGCCTGAGCAGGAAGTGTTGCAGAGGGCCAGAGGTAAATTAAAATCGCTCTTGGAAATACAGGAGTGAATGGGATCATACGAACAATCTCTTTCTATGGGTTTTTGAGGAATTAGCTCCACTGAGTATCAGGAAAGAATTCTTCACCTTAATATATAGTACTGCAAGAAGAGCATACTGCCAGGGAGAGTAGAAACAGGATGAAGGCCACTGAAAACACAACATTATTCTTCTTTCTTTCTTTGGCAGCACCTCTGGACTTTAAAGCAGTTTTCAGCTAGTCTAAAAATGTTTCCACTGCTGAAGCACCACTTACTAGGTCATGTTTGACAAAGTAATGTCCTTGCCCACTGTTCACAGAATCACAGAATCACAGAATCACAAGGTTGGAAAAGATCTTTAAGATCATCAAGTCCAACCATTCACATCGTAAACTAAACCATATCCCTAAGTACCTCATCTACCCTTTTTTTGAACACATCCAGGGAAGGTGACTCAGCCCCTCCCTGGGCAGCCTGTTCCAGCCCTCACAACTCTTTCAGTAAAAAATTTTTTCTAACATCCAACCTAAACCTGCCCTGGCACAGCTTCATGCCATTCCCCCTTGTCCTATCTCCTGTCACCTGGCTGAAGAGACCATCACCTATCTCTCTATAACGTCCCTTCAGGTAGTTGTAGGCAGTGATAAGGTCTCCCCTCAGCCTCCTCTAGGCTAAACAGCCCCAGCTCCCTCAGCTCCTCCTCATAGGATTTGCCCTCCAGCCCCTTCCCCAGCCTGGTTGCCCTTCTCTGGACTCACTCCAGGACCTCCATGTCCTTCTTGTGGTGAGGAGCCCAGAACTGGACCCAGCACTCGAGGTGCAGCCTCACCAATGCCCAGTACAGGGGCACAATCACCTCCCTAGACCTACTGGCCACACTGTTTTTGATACAAGCCAAGATGCCATTGGCCTTCTTGGCTGCTGTTTCTTCACCTGAAACACTCAGAGCCTCATTTCCAGCAATGACATCTCTTAGGTGGGCACAGCTTCACACCATGTGTACCAGCTTTTCATTGCAGTTGGTATGTGCTGGAATGGTGACATCTGAAGGATGATACTGCATTGCTAACAGCCACACAGCACGGTGGCAAGGAGATGGGGCAGGATTCAGGGCTCTCAGCCTCCACATGTAACACCTGCATCAGTTTCCCCATCGAGAAAAGGAACATCAAATGTCCTCAAAAAGAGGCAGTGAGGGCTCACTGGGCTATGAAGAGGAAGAGCAGAGCTTATGAAAGGAATTAATATAGTATTGCATGAGGAAACAGGACAGTGCACAAAGCCACAGGGAGTTTGTTTGGGGTTGGGGGTATTTTTTTTTGGTTTTTCGTTTGTTTGGTGTTTTTTTAATTAAAAGTGACAGCTTATCCCTATGTCAGGGAAGCAGCAGTGTCCAGGTAGCTAATGTGGTCATCCATAGGCAGAAAAAAAGACAAGGCAGTTTTACCTAGAGGTAATGAAACATAGCTCAGAGGTAAAGAACAGCAGTCCAGGCATTTCATTTTAGGAACAAACCTGAATAATAAATTAACAAAGTCTCACAACTGTCTAACAATACTTCTCTACATTTCTGTAAAACAGAAGTCTGGGCAAGATTCGACTCTTAAGATTTTTTGGGTTTTTTTCCCTGAGAAAACAGAATGCTTCCTTGACACTGCACTGCCAAACGTAGGTATTACTGCATGTTGAGTTTTGATTGTTTCCCAGAAAAAAACAGAAGGAAAAAAAGAGAAAAACAAAATAATTTTAATTGTTTATGGCCGTATTTGTTATTTTAAGCTATTTTACAGGTGCAAGGTGTTTTGACTTCCCAACACCAGCTTATGCTGTGGCATCAGTCTGATTTCAACAGCTCTGTATAAGAAGCAGCTTTCAGCATTGGTAACTGTCTCCACTGAAATTGCCAGAGGCTGAATTTTGTCTTTGCAGAGCCCCTTCCATGCGATGCCTTTGGTGGGATTGCAGGCTGCCAGGGTGTGCAGGGGTTTTATCAATATGCCTCCAGGAGCACCCACGCTGTAGGACATCTGCAACATGCTCTAACACAATAAAAGATTTTTCAGTCAATGGATGCCTTTATCAGGGAAGAAAAAGATTAGAACAGGGATAATTTTAACATCACCCACAGCTGGTGATTTAAGGCACGTCAAGTATGTTTGAGCTTGGCCAGTGTTCATCTTCAGATGCTTAGAGCAGTGCTTTTCTTTTTGTTGTATTGGATTTTCCCCCTGAATACTCCTTGGATATTACCAAGATAAAAGAGATGTCATGTGCTGTTGACAGATATGTAAGTCTGGTCAAGAGCTGAGTGAAAACAGACCTGAGAGCTGCTTACAGGAGACGTAAGGCAGATTTGAGACCACAAACCCATTTTAACATCCCCTGCTCGCAGGAGCAGCTCACTAAAACCTGGCTTTTAGGAGAAGCTCAGGGTGTTGAGCGCTTTAATAAGTCACATTAGCAAACCCCGAGGCTCCTGGTTCAGCCAGGGCCCTGGTTAGAGTGGGGCTGAGAAGACATGTACAGGCAGACAAATTGTCTTGACCTTCAGAGGGAGAGGTAGGTGATACCCCTTCTGCCCTTGGGTTGTCCCTCCACCTTCTCTCTTCACCCCCAGGGTGATGAGGGGCATTTTTAGGAGGTGGTGGTTCCTCTGCACTCTCCATACAGACACACAATTACCTTCTTCAGCACCTGTAGTTTTTCAGCAGCCAAATAATTCAAAGGAAGCCCTGGCATTGGGGCAGAAGGAGGATATTAAACGTCCCTTCTGTTAGGAATAACTAAACAGGAAAAAGAAACAACCAACCAAACAAAAAGAAACTACTCAGCTTGGGTTACTTTCTTCTGAAATCTGTGCTGTTTTAGTGGAGATCTGTAGCTCCTGTACAGGCAAACCCAATGTCCATTCATGGAGAGCAATGACTATCTCCAGCAGTTATTAATTACAATTGCCTGACAGCAGCCATGGCAAAGTGGAAAAAGTATATTTTTTTGTGCTGAACAACAAAAAAAAAAACCAACAAAAAAAATTAAATGTACATCAGTGTCTGGGGGGTTTTTTAACTGTCAGTGTAGACAATTTTTCACCAGTGAAGATGCTTCGTACTCAGTAAAAACAAAATATACACACTATGGGGGCTAGAGACAGCTGAGGTTCAGAGAGCTAATTCCAGGTGCCAGCACACTTTTCTGCAGGTTGCTTTTTAGCAGCATTTGAGAAGAGAAAACTTTTGTCAGGAGACAGCATGATGAAAAGAAAACTATGTATTGCTTTTTTTGAAGAAATATAGCACAAGAACAGAAATTCTAGCTGTGAAGCCAACCTGCCTACACATCAAGTGTTTTAGAACTATTCCTTCTTCTTTCTGCCTTTGAGGAAAGATAAATTTATTGTTCTGAAGAAAAGAAATTCATAAATTACACTGGGACAGATTTTTTTCTTTATTTTTTCCAATTTTTTACAAAGTGAAGTTTCAACACTGGAGATTTAATTTTATTAGTTTGCAGGGAGAGCCTTTAAACTTCAAAGAGTAGGTGTGACAGATGAGGAAAGGAAAAGGGAAACCAGTCTCCACCAGTAAGAACTGGGATGAATTATCACATGCCACTGCATCCTGCAGCAAGCCCTTCCCTCTCTAACGCAAGGAGCTGTGAGAAGCAGCAGGAGCAGGCATCAGGTCTGACAGCAGTAATTCCCTGAACACTGCACAGCCGTAGCTACAGGCTACAGCTACAGGGGTGTATCCCCTCAGGCTGTACCATCACTGTGACTGGCTTTAACAGGATAGCACAGCAGCCTAAGCACCATCCTGGACTTCTTGCATCAGTTTGGAGGAGCGAGAAGATGAGCAAGATGCTCATCAGAAAAGAGGTGGCAGCAGGGACAGGGAGGGGATTGTCCCTCTCTACTCTGCCCTCCTGAGGCCCCATCTGGAGTCCTGTGTCCAGATCTGGGGTCCTGTGTCCAGGTCTGGGGTCCCAATACAAGAAAGATGTGGAACTGTTGGAGAGGGTTCAGAGGAGCCATGAAGATAAGCAGAGGGCTGGAGCACCTGCCCTACGAAGAGAGGCTGAGGGAGCTGGGCTTGTTCAGCCTGGAGAAGAGAAGGCTGCAGGGGGACCCCATTGCAGCCTTCCAGTCCCTGAAGGGAGCAGAGAAACAGGAGGGGAAACAGCATTTTAAAAGGGTAGATAATGGCAGAAAAAAGGGGATGGAGTGAAGCTGAAGGAGGGAAGGTATAGATTAGGTATTAATGGGAAGCTCTTTACAGAGTGGTGAGGTGCTGGAACAGGCTGCCCAGAGAGATGGTGGATGCCCCATCCCTGGAGGTGTTCAAGGCCAGGTTGAATGGGTCCCTGGGCAACCTTGTGTAGCTCCAGGCCTGGAGGTTGGTGGCCATTCCTGTGGCAGGGGAGTTGGAACTCTGTGATCCTTGGGATCCCTTCCAACCCAGACCATTCTATGATTCTGTGGTGCATTTCCAGCCCTAAGCTCTGTATCACCTTCTCACAGATGACAACAAGGAAGGCAGCTACAGTCAGCACCTCTAAAATCAGTACAGCTTCTCACCCAGCCCTGCCTCTGCCACTCTTGGGAAGGCAGAGCAATAAATCAATGGCTGTATTTCCACCTGAATGTGGGGCTGACACTGTGTGATGCTTCCCTGGCCCTCCTGCTCCCTGCACACCTTTTCTTTCATAACACTCAGGAATCCTTCATGTGTTTTGATGTACACTTCCAAGTGGCTGCTGGTGCTCTTTGGTGAAAAGACAGGACTAAGGATGCATCAAGTGCTGCAGGGTCTTGCACAGTGTTGGAGAGGGACAGAGATGCAACCATGCAAGGTGACATAGAGAAACCTCTGGATGATGAAATAACAGCAAATAAGACGATTGCATTAACAAAGTCTACAGTGACACTCAGTCTTCCCTCTATTCCCAGGAATTTCTGGATTTTGAGCATCAGGTGCCTCCAGGCAAGCTGTGTAGGAGACCTGCCAGATGGGCTGCTGTCTCCCTGCTCTCTAAGATGCCTTAGGCACCATCTACTGCTTTGCCCATCACAATCCACCTTGGAAGTGTTTGGATGTGGGGCACAAAAGAATGGAGCAGTTAACAGCTTGCCCTTTGAGAAGTTACTGCAATGGAGATATTACCAACAGGGAAGTTATCACCCCTGCCAGAAGACCTGGTAGGGTCTCTAAGGGGCAGTGGCACAGCAGAGCTGTAAGCCATCCTCTTAGCACCCTGTAGGGCAGGTGATGTGTGGTATCTGGAGGCACAAGGGGCATGTTGCAATTATGGCATTGCAGTGAGCTACTGTAGGGATCTGCTTCTCCTCTCAGGCTGTCTCATCACTTGAAGAGTATCCAGTGGGGCCAGGATGGATTACCCCTCACGGGAAGCCTGCACTGCATCACTAGAGCAGCAGCAGCAGGTAGCATTACCCATCCACAGAGCAGGACTTGTGCTAAGGCTTGCAGTCCTCCCTGTTGCCTTCACTGAGCCTCCCATTCATAGGAGCACCATGGACCTGATTTATAGTGGACCCACAGTATAGTGGACCCACTGTATAGTCCACTAGTATATATGGACCCACTGTAGCTCCAATGGCATTTTCCCAAGGTTAGAAATGAAGGTAAGAGTTTATATGAGTTCAGCACCCACTCACCTCCAAAGTGCATGTAGACCCCCCCAAAAACCATCAGACTGATAGCTTCCACAAGCAACATGTAAATACTTCATGTGTCTTGCTGGGTTTACCAGCTAACACTAGCAAGGATGTTACAGAAGCAGTCTGGATGGTACACACCTTCTCAAGACACTGTAGAGTTTATGCCAGTAGCAAAAGCTGAAAGCAGACTCTTTAACAACCTTGACTTTTACGGGCACCAGAACAGCCCAAATTAGTGTTGGATAACAACCACTCTCCTCTGAGGATTTGGTCTTCACCTTCCTATACAAAGTTAGGAATTTGCTATGCAAAAAGCCATCCCTTGCTGTAGTCAATAAAACAACGTTAAGGTCTGCATTAGGGCTTCCCAGAATTAGTGCTGCTGCTGCTAAAGGCGCTGCTTTACAACAGAAAGAGACACAGCAGGTGGTTCCCCTCCAACAGCAGCACCACCAGCAATTATTAGTAGTGAACAAGACATATAATACAATACTGGGCTTTAGAAGGTCTTGTCTGTGGTAAAATCACAGCCGTGACAAGGGACGAAGTTACAACATAGTTATCCCCTGACCCAAATACAATATGGTCCTATTTTGTCATGTTGATGGGTCCATAACTATGTTCCACAGCAAGGCATAAAGGTTAAGGTTACCAGCTGCACCCTACAAAGAAACTGTGTGTTGTAAGTTGGTCCCATGACACAATTGTATTTCTAGTGTAGAAAACCCCTAAATAGGCTGGATGCTACAGATCTCTCCCTCTTTCTCCATCTTCCTTGTGTCTGCACACACGCTTTGCCCTAAGGATATCTCCAGAGAGCCGTGCTCCTCCATTTACTGTAATAGGAAGTGCTTTAATACAACGACAGGGTCATTGTCTATCAAAACCAGATCAAAAGATTCACAGTTAACCAGTAACAAGTCATCAAAACACTTTATGGTAAAATTTGAAAGAGCCAGGCCCCTCTTCTCATTAAGCAGCCAACAAAGCAAACGTTATTTCTTTTTTCATTGTCTCTTCCAGGAATTTAATTGCTATTTTGCAGTTTACCCAGGCTCCTTCATCAAATATACCTGAGGCTTCAGCCAGCGCTGTGCAAACAGAGAAAGACTTGCCAGTTTTATCAAGGAACAGCTGAAAATCAGAAATGAAAGAAGGAAAAAGAAACCCAGAAGGGTGGTTAGTCCAACCTTTATAATGGTTGTCAATATTTTAAAAGATATCTCTCAGCTCTTTGGTGCTTACGTGCCAGGTGCTGGCTGCAAGAGAAGAGGCAGGGAAAGAGGGATGGGAACTACCCTGGCGGTGGTAAATTCCTAGGGATCTGAAAGCTGTTGGTCTGATCAAGTGATGGAATGACAGAATCACAGAATCACAGGGGTGGGAAGGGGCCTCCAGAGATCACTGGGTACAACCCCCCTGCCAAAGCAGGGTCCCTAGGACAGGTCACACAGGTCGGCATCCAGACAGGTCTTGAATATCTCCAGAGATGGAGACTCCACACCCCCCTGGGCAGCCTGTCCCAGGGCTCCCTCACCCTCATCATGAAGAAGTTCTTCCCCATGTTGGTGTGGAACTTCTTGTGCTCCAACTTGAGGCCATTGCCCCTTGTCCTGTCTCCACAGACACTGAAAAGGGGCTGGCCAATTCCCCCTGCATCCCATACTTAAGATATTTATAAACATTAATTAGGTCCCCCCTCAGTCTTCTTTTCCCCAGGCTGAACAGCCCCAGCTCACTCAGCCTTCCCTCATACGGGAGATGTTCCAGGCCCTTAATCATCTCTGTAGCCTCCTCTGGACTCTCTCCAGGAGATCCCTATCTTTTTTATCCCAGGGAGCCCAGCACTGGACACAATACTCCAGGTGGGGCCTGACCAGGGCAGAGTAGAGGGGGAGGATGACCTCCTTTGACCTGCTGGCCATGCTCCTTTTGATATCCCCCAGGATCCCATTGGTCTTCTTGGCCCCTGGGGCAAAATTATGGAGATGCATGTCAACAGCAACCTCACCCTATTGCATCAGTAGAGTTCTTTCACTTGATCCTGTTATGTGCCTTATAAGTAAATGGCAGGTTTAAAAACAGGCTGCCCAGGGAGGTTGTTGAGTCTCCTTTTCTGGAGACATTCAAACCCCATCTGGCTGTGTTCCTGTGCGATTCAGTCTGGGTGATCCTGCTCTGATGGGGTGTTGGACTAGATGATTTTTCAAGGTCCCTTCCAACTCCTAACGGTCTGTGATTCTGTGAAGAAACACAGATACAATAGGGAAAAAATACTTGAAGTCAAAAGGCCAAGGAAATGAATTTAAAAGTTTCTGATTCAGGATCTTCAATAGTTTCCAGATTTTTTTTGACATCTGCTTTTAGGGCATACAGTACCAGTGACTCCTGATGAACATCCACCTGCACCATCAGCTGGCCCTGACAGGCCGTCTCAGCTCTGCCCTTGTGCCAGCTGAAGTGCATGTGTGCATGCCACTGAACCTCTCACAAATCTGAGCTGAAATGTTGAAAATTGACTCCCTTCTAATTTATAAAAACCTGCTCCAGGTTTTAAAGAGAGGTTTCCCAATCCCCTGCTCTTTCCCTCCCCCCACCCCACTCCCCTTCCTGAGCACTAATCTGATTATCACTTCCAAAATGAATATATTTATTGGTAAATGATGGTGTCTCTTAGGCACCTGATACTTCCTAATGTGGTCCTGGAAATGTTTGTATTCACAACTCAACAGCATTGTAGGATCCCAACACAAAGTTTGTTTCTGCTTCTTTTACACTAGCACCTGAAAACAAGAGTGGACCAGGATATTGAGTAATTCAGCCAAAGGGAAAAGTGCTGCTCCATATTCTCCTGTCTTTGAAAAACAACTAAATCCACTTGTCTCTTTCAATAAAACATCTGAAAGTTCTTATGACTGTTTCATATCTTGCATCTATTGCATCTTCACAGGCCGAACACGAGATGAACTTCACATTCCTTGAACAAAGAGCAAAGCAGAGTCATTCATCAGGAGGCAAAATGAACACGAAGCCAGGAGAAGGAAGAGAAAGGAAGGGAGGCACTCAGGGAAGCAAGCCTCAAGAAAAGGAGTTGCCTACTATTGTCACATGGTAATAATAGATAACCCCAAAGTGGATGAGATATGTCCCACTGTTCCTTTTCATGCTGTTAGCACCTAAACATGGGATAATTACTTTGACCCAGCATCAGTACACGAGTGGGAGAGGAGGAGCCAAAGGCAGCATCCATGCAAGTGAGGCTCAATTCTCTCTTATATTCTTATTTTCCAATGCCAGGGTGTGTCAGAAAATATGGCACAGCAAAAGATTCTTAGCAATCCTTTGGGTTCTGCATAGCTAGGGGTCTGTCTTTATATGTCTTTGTATCTGGAAATGATGTTGAATGTTGTGATGTTCAAGGAATTTAGATGAAGTCTGGACAAAGAGGTGAGAATATGTCAAATCATTAAAGCCCAAATATGGCAAATCATTAAAGACATGAGCCAGCAGTGTGCTCGTGCAGCTGGGAAGGCCAAAGGGATCCTGCGCTCCATCAGGAGAGGGGTGGCAGCAGGGACAGGGAGGGGATTGTCCCTCTCTGCTCTGCCCTCATGAGGCACCATCTGGAGTCCTGTGTCCAGATCTGGGGCCCCCAATACAAGAAGGATGTGGAACTGTTGGAGAGGGTTCAGAGGAGCCACAAAGATGATCAGAGGCCTGGAGCACCTGCGCTATGAAGAGAGGCTGAGGGAGCTGGGCTTGTTCAGTCTGGAGAAGAGAAGGCTGTGGGGGGACCTCATTGCAGCCTTTCAGTCCCTGAAGGGAGCAGAGGAACAGGAGGGGAATCAACTTTTTGGAAGGCTAGACAATGACAGAACAAGGGGGAATGGATTAAAACTAAAGGAAGGAAGGTTTAGATTAGATATTAGGGGGAAGTTTTTTACAGAAAGAGTGGTGAGGTGCTGGAACAGGCTGCCCAGAGAGGTGGTGGGTGCCCCATCCCTGGAGGTGTTTAAGGCCAGGTTGGATGGGGCCCTGGGCAACCTTGTGTAGATCCAGGCCTGAGGTTGGTGTCCCTGCCTGTGGCAGGGGGTTGGAGCTCTGTGATCCTTGGGATCCCTTCCAACCCAGAGCATTCTATGATTCTATGATTCTGTGCTAAATGGCATTAACTTTAAGTATGGCTCTTTTCAGCTCTTTTCAGGTAGCTCATTATGGTGGGTTGACCCAGGCTGGAAACCAGGTGACCCCTGAAGCTGCTTTACCACTGGGCAAAAGAGAGGAAATAAATCAAAAGGCTTCTGGGTTGAGATATGGACAGGGATGTCATTCACCCAATACTGTCACAGGGAAAACAGACTCAACTCAGGAAAATCAACATCTTTATCAGTGATCTCGACAAAGGGGTTGAATGCTCCCTCACCAAGTTTGCAGATGACACTAAACTAGGAGGAAGTGTTGATCTGCCTGAGAGTAGGGAGGCTCTTCAGAGGGATCTGAACAGACTGGACCAATGAGCTGAGACCAATGGGATGAAGTTTAACAAGGCCAAGTGTAGAGTGCTGCACACGGGACATAATAACCTCATGCAGCGCTACAGGCTTGGGGGAGACTGGGTGGAGAGCTGTCAGACAGAGAAGGACCTGGGGGTGCTGGTTGACTGCAGGCTGAATATGAGCCAGCAGTGTGCTCAAGCGGCCAAGAAGGCCAATGGCATCTTGGCTTGTATCAAAACCAGTGTAGCCAGTAGGTCTAGGGAGGTGATTGTTCCCCTGTACTGGGCATTGGTGAGGCCACACCTCAAGTGCTGTGTCCAGTTCTGGGCTCCTCACCACAAGAAGGACATGGAGGTCCTGGAGCGAGTCCAGAGAAGGGCAACCAGGCTGGGGAAGGGGCTGGAGGGCAAATCCTCTGAGGAGCAGCTGAGGGAGCTGGGGGTGTTCAGCCTGGAGAAGAGGAGGCTGAGGGGAGACCTTATCACCACCTACAACTACCTGAAGGGAGCTTACAGAGAGGTAGGTGATGGTCTCTTCAGCCAGGTGACAGGTGATAGGAATGATAGGACAAGGGGCAATGGCATGAAGCTGTGCTAGAGCAGGTTTAGATTGGATGTTAGGAAAAAATTTATACTGAAAGAGTTGTCAGGGCCTGGAACAGGCTGCCCAGGGAGGTGGTTGAGTCACCTTCCCTGGGTGTGTTCAAAAAAAGGGTAGATGAGGTACTTAGGGGTATGGTTTAGTTTAGGATGTGAATGGTTGGACTTGATGATCTTAAAGGTCTTTTCCAACCTTGTGATTCTGTGATTCTGTGTGATTCTGTGAAAATCCATCCAATTCATTAGCAATCCAATCACAGTATGATAGAGAAATAAAACCAAATCTTGAAACCCCTCTCCCCACCCCTCCCTTCTTCCGGGCACAACACCACCCCCATGTCTCTCTCTCCTCACCTGAAGTGGCACAGGGGGATGGGGATGGGTGTTGGGGTCAGTCCATCCCACGTTGTCTCTGCCACTCCTTCTTCCTCAGGAGAGGACTCCTCACACTCTGTCCCTGCTCCAGCCTGTGGTCCCACCCACAGCAGACAGTCCTCCATGAGCTTCTCCAATGTGAGACCAACCCATGGGCTGCAGTTCTCCACCAACTGCCCCAGCATGGGTCCATTCTATGGGGTGCAGACCTTCAGAACCAGACTTCTCCAGTGTGCACTTCCCCTGCATGGTCACAACCTCCTTCAGGTGACTCCACCTGCTCAGGTGTGGGGTGGATATCAGCTCCACCATGGACATATGTGAGCTGCAGGGGGACAGCCTGCCTCACTATGGTCTTCTTCAGGGGCTACAGATCTGCTCCAGTGCTTGGAGCGCTTCCTGCCTCCTTCTGCACTGACCTGGGTGTGTGCAGAGTTGCTCCTCTAATATCTTGTCACTCCCTGCTCTGGCTGCAAAAGCTGCTGATAGTTTTTGGCTTTCCTTCTTAACTCTGTTAGCCCTGAGGTACTACCACCATCACTGATGGGCTCAGCTTTGGTCAACAATGACTCCAGCCATGAGCCCAGCTCGTGTGGGCTCTGTCAGACTTGGGGGAAGCTGTTAGCAGCTTCTTGCAGAAGCCACCCCTGCAGCCCCTCAGCTACCAAAACCTTGCCATGCAAACCCAAAATACCATTGCAGAGCACTTCTATGGGAACTGTGGCATAAAAGGCACCACAGAATGCAGACTGAGATTCATGGGCAGGCAGAGTGCTTGCAGAAGTGGATGTAGGAGTCAGTGAAACCAGTGAAAACCAGGCAGTGGATTAGTTACATCCCCCAGGTGTTTGCCCTATCCCTCCCATGACATTTTTAACCCTGAGGCAAAACCATCCAGACCATTCATGAATCAGCTCCTGAACTGACATTGGTTTCAACATGGTTTATTAAGAAAAAGCAAAATCTGAGTTAGTTCACATTAGTGTGCCAGGCTGAAAAGTGGCAAGGCAGGGACTGATTTGTGAGTAGATCTGTTCATTCTGAGTTGGCCATCCATCTGTTTGAAAGATGGGACAAACAGCTGAAGGGAGTAACACCTTTAGCATCCTGATTTTAATTCACCACTGCAAAGTCTATCAGCCCTCCCAGACACACTACAGGTTCTCTCTTTCCCTTCTGCAGGACAGGCTCTGCCATTTCAGGGCTATTTTCATTTTCTAAGACACTGTCCTAACCCACTTAAAATAAAAGAAAAAAAAAAAAAAAGAAGAAAATTGTTGTTAAAAAAGAAGAAGAAGAAAAAAACACAGAGAAAAGAGATAGAAAGAAACAACAACAACAACAAAAAACCAGAAGAAAAATCCCAGGGAGTTTCCCAGGGGCATTTATTTGTTTAAACAATGTATAAAGTGCATGAAAATTCTTGTGAACTCTTTGCAATTATATTGCCTTCTTTGGTACCTTTCTTAAAGAAGTCAGACATTAAATAAACATGTTACACATAAATTACAAAGAAAGCCTTTATATTAGCATTACACTGTAAACAAGTGTATATTAATTGGATGGCTAATTAGCTATATGCTTTATACCTTACTAGTGGAGTCACTGCCTGTGCTACTACAGTTTTGTTACAAGTAATTTGCAGACTTGAGGCACATCTCAGAAAAATTAAGAGAAGGTATATACCTGAATTTAAGCCTATGATCTGCCTAAAGAGGATGAGTGGCACACAGTTCACTGGACTGAACGCACTGTTAATCCCACCCCAAGGGTTTGCATCCTTTGAAAACTCAAAAAAGTATTCTCTCACCACAGCAGATATATGTTTTACAGCAGACTAAAGGATTTTTTTTTCCATAACAAATGGGAAGAAACCACTGAGTGTGTGGCTTCCTCATCTCACTAAATTTGCAAGAAATTTTTTTTCACAGTAATTTGAGAGAGGCTTGGAGGTCACCCCAAGTATTCAAACTAGAAGCAATGTCAAATGCAATCAGATGTCACAAATTTGAAAGTGAACTTCTTCAGAGTAGGTGCAACCCATTAGTGAGTGGGACAGAACTGGGGTGGGCTCATTTGGGGGTTTCCATTTTTGGCATGAGTCTGCCATCAATTAGTAAATTGCTAAGCATAGCCCTCCCTAGCCATTTAGGTAATTTAATATTATTAAATGTTTCTAAAATAAGAAGTGGGTTATAAAGTGTATCATTTAGCTTCAGAGTAATTTGATCCATTATTTAAATTTCCCCAAAGGATTGTTTTATGGTACAGTCTTACAGCACATGTACAATGCTACTGAGCCCATAACACTTGGGTATTTAATTCCAGAAGGTGCCACCATGATAACTTATCTTAGTTTTGATCATTTCTAGCTCATGCTTTCTTTCCCACTTATAACCAGACATCTATGGTACCCAACACAGGCCTGGGTCAACCTTTTTTTCATACCCACAAAAAGGCTCATTCTCTGTGGGGTCTTTAAGATTGTGTAGAACATGGCTGAGATGTGTCTGTGTGAGCACAGAGGTGTACAGGTATGGATAGCTCCTTCTAGCACCTCCTTCAATGTGAACACAATCCTGATGAGAAGGATGTACCATCAACATGAATTTCTTGCTTTGAAAACCTTAAGTAATCTCTCACCTTAGCTGTCTTTCACAGTATCATGTCGAAGTCTTGATCCCACTTTAACTCTGCTCGTCTCAGTCCTTACTTGGCTGCTTCTTTATTCCCTATGCTCCTTTTGCTTTCCCACCCTATACCATGGAATCACAGAACCATAGAATCTCCTGAGTTGGAAGGGACCCGTAAGGACAATCGAGTCCAACTCCTGGCTCCACAAAGGCCCAGCCAAGTCAGAGCATGGGACTGAGGGCATCATCCAGACACTTCTTGACTTCCCCAGCTCAGGGCTGTGACCCCTTCCCTGGGGAGCCTGTGCCAGTGCCCAACCCCCCTCTAAGTACAGAACCTCTTCCTAATATCCAACCTAAACTACCCCTGGTGCAGCTTCATACCATTCCCTCAGGTTCTGACCCCAGTCCCCAAAGAGAGAAGATCAGCAGGTGCCCCTTCTCTCCCCCTCGACAGGCAGTCACACTCTGCAATGAGGTCTCCCCTCAGTCTCCTCTTCTCCAGGCTGAACAAAGCCAGGGACTTCAGCCTCTCCTCATAAGCCTTCCCTTCCAGACCCTTTCCCATCCTCATTGCCCTACTCTGGACACTCTCCAATAGTTTTGTGTCCCTTTTGTACTGTGGCACCGAAACCTGCCCTCAGGACTCAAGGTGAGGCCACCTCAGTGCAGTGCAGAGCAGGACAATCCCCTCCCTGGACCAGCTGGCCATGCATTGCTTGATGCACCCCAGGATGCTGTTGACCCTCCTGGTAAACTCCCTATTCAAACTACCAGTACACTCTGGTTTTTGGTGCAGGTCTCCTGAGATATGCAATGGAAAAATAAAACCTCTAGCAGATTAATTAATAATTATTCAATAATTATTTGCTCCCAACTTTGATCCACAATCCTAAATTGCAATAAAAGTATGCTTTTAACAGCATGAATCTATGTTGAGACATAACACTGTCAACTGTGGTCCTGTCAGATGCCATAAACTTGGTTGCATCAGGCAGAACAATGTCTTAAAGAGCCTCTTAGCACCAAAAAAAATCGATGTGCCAAGATTTAGGACAACCTCCAGCTGAGTCTGTTGTGAAAGGTGGTAGAAGCTGCCACAGGGCTGAAAGTGCACTTGCCTGAGAAGTAAGATTAAGATCCTCCACTCGCACAGACATTTAAAATACCCTGTAGCATCTCGCATATGAGTAAGCTACTCCCCGTGACCTGGAAAAAATCCCCAGGGTAATCTCTTTGATGGATGCCTTTTCTTTGGAGTCTCCTTTGGAAATGTTTTCAACAGGGCTGGCTCATGTCTTGGTGGTCATGGTGATTGGGAGGAGGCTTAGCCTACTTATTTTGGTGGGAACAAAATTGTAACTATTTTACTGAGTGCTAATTCTCCCTTTGAACTGGGAGCCCATTCCCTCCCCATCCTCCTTGGAGATATGTCACTTGAAAAACTGCAGAACATATACTTTTAAAATAGAAAACACTGAATGTAATCTTTTTTTTTTTTACTCTGTAAGAGACACCTCTAAGAGAAACTCATGCTGGTTTGTGAAACCAGAAACTCTGCTATCTAGGATGGCCTCCCCTGGGGACATATTCCTTCCTAATATTCTTCTCCCCAGTTCATACATTCACAACTGCAACGTTGCATGTTTTAGAGCTACTGACTATGCCTCAAATCCTGGGGTGTGCCCAAGGAATTAAGCAGAGCTGCTAGAGCTTTAATAAATGCCAGCAGACAATTAAAATATTCTCTTCCCAGAAAGATCTGAGTACTTTCCATCATGTTTATTTTCCTGAAAATCAGTCCTTGTTCCATCAAGCTTAACCCAGCAGCAGGTAGAGCCATCACAATGAAATTTTGGTTCTGAGAGATGTTTGCTCATCCAAAGCACCAACTGTTTCCACCTTCTTTGTCTGCCTTGGGTCTGCCCACTGCTTCCTGCTGTTTCTGTCCTTTGCTCTTTCTCTAACTCCCCACAGAGTTACATAGTCAGGTCAGTAATATTGACCTGCAGTGGGTGGAGGATGTAGGAAGGACTCTCACATGCTCACACACACACAGGGATCACAGAATCACAGAATTATAGGGGTTGGAAGGGACCTCTAGGGCTCATCGGGTCCAACTCCCCTGCCAAAGCAGGGTCCCTAGGACATATCGCACAGGTCAGCATCCAGGCAGGTCCTGAATAACTCCAGAGATGGAGACTCCACACTCCCTGGGCAGCCTGTCCCAGGGCTCTGTCACCCTCACCATGAAAAAGTTCTTCCGCATGTTGGTGCAGAACTTCCTGTGCTCCAACTTGCAGCCATTGCCCCTTGTCCTGTCCCCACAGACACTGAGAAGAGGCTGACCATTTCCCCCTGTGTCCCACCCTTCAGATATTGATAACCACTGATCAGATCCCCTCTCAGTCTTCTTTTCCCCAGACTGAACAGCCCCAGCTCACTCAGCCTTTCCTCATACGGGAGATGTTCCAGGCCCTTAATCATCTTCGTAGCCCTTCTCTGGACTCTCTCCAGGAGATCCCTGTCTTTTTTATCCCAGGGAGCCCAGAACTGGACACAATACTCCAGGTGGGGCCTGACCAGGGCAGAGTAGAGGGGGAGGATCACCTCCTGTGACCTGCTGGCCACACTCTTCCTGATGCATCCCAGGATCCCACTGGCCCTCTTAGCCACCAGGGCACACTGCTGGCTCATGGCCACCCTGTCATCAAGCAGGACCCCCAGATCCTTCTCCAGGACCTGGCCCTGAGCATCCTGGTGGTCGGGAAGGGCCATGCTGTGGACAAGCTGTGCTGGTCGTAGGATTTAATGGGTAATGGGTGATGGATCTGTGTGTTTACTGCATCTCTTCAGTTTTAGAATACAAATCTCAGGGATATGAAGAATGCCATTGATTTTGACTTTTAATGATTAAAGTATAAGTAAATTCTGAAGAAGTCGGCCTGTTGAGTACAGACTGACACAAGCACTGTTCTAAACGTGCTCAGGCCTATGAAATGTTTTGTGATTCTGTGAAATGTTTTGTTGAGTCAAAATAAATGTTACATTCTACGAAGTGAAATTTCAAAGCTGTGCCCCACATTTCTTTAGTCCACAACATAAGCATTTCAAAGGACCAAGACTAACAACTTCTCCTTCAGTCAAAAAAGTTAATTTTGAACATGGACTTCTATACCACTCACTCTGCCTGAAACAGATGTAGTAGTAGTATCTACATTTTGGCTCAACATGCAGGTGCTTTGTTTTCAGGAATTGCTATTTCGATTTTCCAATCGTGTCTTCTTGTTTTTTTCTGCAACCTGGAGGCTTAGGAGAGGATGTGGGAAGGACTCTCACACACTCACATGTTGACAAGCAACAAGGTTGCTCCAGGCTTGATGAAACCATTGTAATTGCATCCTCTGAACAAGACTGAATTTCTTTCGCTACTCTTAGTTATTTCTTGTTATGGAGATGATTTTGAAAGATTTTGCTGTTACTTTTAAAAGAAAAATTTATAATTTGCTAATTGTGGTTTTGTAACTTGTTGCACTTGTGCTCCTGAAAGTGCCTTGATTTCACAGTAATATCGTTTTTGATAAACCAAGAAGTCTGCAATTACTCAGGCAGTCTTGAGATTCACCATGGTTCCTTGGTTTTACTTACACTGTGCCTTCAGATTTTGTGTGTTTCTGTAACCAGCTGCTTTTCCAGCTGATTAATTATGATGCAATCCCTCTTCATTTCTTATATAGCATGCATCATCCCAAAATAGCTTGTACTTTCATAAACCTGTTAGCACAATTACAGGAACTGTTAACACAATGGTAAAACCTCTGTGTGCCCAAAACAAGCTCTAAATGGTTTTACAATTATGGGGCTTTTTATTGAGGGCAACTACATAGAATTGCCTTTTTGTTATTGATTTTAATTACAGTGCAGGCAGCTGTTTTCTCCCAGGGCTGACAGGCAGAGTCAGTACGCATACAGTGTGCAGAGTGCTTCAGTAGAGATGCTGGCAGCACCACAGTCATCTGCCCAGCTGTTTATTGTGATGGTAAAAGCAGCCATGCACATTTAGACAAGATGCCCAGTGGGATTTAGCAGAGGGCAGGAGGCAGCAGAGTTGCAGCATGGAAAGCAGATGGCAATATCTTGTTTTCTCATAAAACTTGTAGGAATATAAAGGCTGCAGACCATGGGCTCTTTGCAATTTCATTGAAACTGGCCCAGAGGAAGTTAGGAAGACACACACAAACACACACAGAGGCAGATAGGAGTGCACACTCACACCTTAACAGCTTTGTCTCTTTAGAGAACCAGATAAGAAAGAGCTTTGAAGCTAATCTCATCTCCTTGTGTCTTTTTCTTGCCCATTGTCTACCTCATCTCCATGGCCAAATGGTCTTTTTTGTTCCTTTGCCCCCTTCAGGTGCATCAGTTCATCAACGGATGAAGAGGAGCAAGAGTTAAAATCTTCATTCTAAGAAACAAGTCAACCCTCCTAATTTTTCTTCTTCAGTGATGCTTTTCTTACTGTCCTTGGATGCCACTCTGTGACTATGAGGTGAGTTTCAGTTTGCCATCTGCCTCAAGTGTGTTTCCCTGCTGACAGAGGCAGTGATTATAAAGTGGACTTCAGATGGGGGATAATTAAAATTGCCTGTGAGGAAGATCCCCCTATGCTTTGCTTCATGGTCTAGATTGGTGGCAGAGAGCATTTTTTGCCTCTGAAAGAGCATCCTGGGAAGGGGAGAGAAAGATCTGCAAGAACATCAGAGGCAAAAATGTGAACAAGAAGAGTTTATGAGGACAAAGGGGAAGAGTAAGTTGGGGTTTGGAAGTTACAAGATGTCCCTTGAAGACTGAAGTTTGACTCACGTGTAGGGGAGAATCCTAATGGATCAGAAACCTCCACTGCAGACCTCATATCAATTTTAATATCTTTAGCCAATTTCCACTTTTGCAGAATTAACTTCATTCCAATTAGACTTGCCCTTAAAATAAAATGCCCTTGATCTTTGCTAATATTTGTAATGGAATCAAACCCCCCAAGGATAAAGATATTAGGATTCAGAAGCAAGTCTATGCTCATTTTTGTATTTACTTTCTTATAACTTTTCTTTAGAATTAATACTCCCTTCAGCCTGGATTCACCCCTGGAAGTCCACAAGGACCAGCTGTAAAACAGTCTTCCCACCCTCCTACTCACCCACCACATCCCTGTGCTGGGGAAACAGCGGTCTCCTCTTCATCAGAGAGACACATTCTGGGTGCAGAGCCAGAATAAGCCTGTCTCTTGAGTTTCAGACAGAAATTAAAGCAATATCTTCTCAAAAAGTTAGATTTTAGAGAGGAAATGAAGTCTACATTTCCACTGTGACAGTTGAAAATAGACTTTGTCTTCAAACTTAATGAGCTGGTCCAACACTTGGACACACCAGTGGTGAAGACGTTGCCCTAGTACATTGCCCTAGTGCTTTGGACTGCTCCATCTTAACTAGCCAAAATACTAATACATGCTGCTCCATCAAAGGCATCTCCATTTCAGGAGTAATTTTACAGTGTTTTCCAATTACTATATGTAAAATTAAATGTATGTTTAGAATTCTTTTGATGCATTTCATTAAGATTTGCTTCCACAAGTCTTTTGTCTCGAAACATCCCAATTACTACCAGTATCACGAATTTTGGTAGCATAAGCTGGGAGTGAAATACCTAATCAAAGGGTGAGTGTTTTTTGGCATAGTGAGGAGAGATGGGATGGTTCACAGGAAGCTGGGAATGTCCAGCTATTCTGCCAGGTGAAACAGTCCATAAAGCATTTTAGACTGGGATCAGTCTAAACAAATCACGAGCACAGATTAAATTGCCAAGCTTTTCCCATGCCAGACTTATCCAGCAGACCACCTTGACTGCTCTTCCAATTTAAACTGCTTGTAGGTCAGTCCTGAAATACTGATCTGATGATGGGAACTTTAAGGCTTGCACAGAAACTGAAGTCAGGACATGTTTCCATGCATTGCCAGCTCAGAGGATGGGTAATAAGGCAACCTTCTCTCAATCCCCACGTGTAGATAACTACTCTGTTACTTGACTGTCAAAGTGAGAGTAGCAGAAGACAGGAGTTTGCATATTCAGATTGTTCTTGTGCCTGTTGCCATCCAGGAAGATAAGCTGAAAAAACCATGGCACTGCACCAAACCTTGGTTGTGGCAGCAGCTTGTTCAAGCTCAAGGTGAAAAGAGACAAATGCAAGAAAGGAACTGTCATGAAGATGGTATTCTCCCATTTCTTGGACACCAACCCCCAATATATCATGGTGATTTCATAGACAACCACACACCCTGGGACAGAAGGACCATGTGTCCTTTGTTTGAGGTGCTTTTCTCTTCCATTTGCCTGAGGCTGTGCAGACCTGGTGATGCCTCGTTGCTGCTCTGCACCTTTAGCTAGCTAATGAGCAGGCATTTAGAAAAAACATGTCTGGGAGTTGTTAAACTCCAGGTGTAAAATTGTCCATTTAAACAGCAGGTGGTAAGAGTGACCTGCAGCCTGTTTCTGCAGCCCAGCTGTGTAAAACAGTCTGTGTTTCAGTATCACCCATCATTTTACTGGCATTTAGCTAGAAGGTGCTCGAGCTCCTCCAGCCCCAAGGCACCGTTGCCAGACCCCCTGCCTTCTTTCCCATGCAGTCCAGACTCTCTGCTCTTGTAAGACAACAGACACAGGGACTGAACTCTTATTACCATGTCCTGTGGGTAACATCATCTAGTGCTTAACCTAATTGCACCCACACACAGCCACCACAGGGGCTGGGGCAGGGCTGCTTCCTCCACAGCGCTGTGGGTGATGCAGTGACCCTTGCAGGCAAGATCAAGGCTCCTGTGGGAAGGTGACTTGTTGCTTCTTTGTCATTGCTGAGGTGATTGTCATTAATTCCCTGCCCTTTCACCCCTGTGTCACGGCCACATTCACCAGGGACCCACTTTGATGAGTATCACTTAACATGTACATAGACTTATGTCATTCCCCCCTGCCCACCTGCTTCTTTCTCCCATTTTTCAGGCAGCAGCCCATGGTGTGTCAGAGGAGCTTTCACAAGGAGCTGCACACCAGGGAGGGAAAGGTGATATGCTGTTTGTCTGAGGCAGTTTTCCCATGTCCAGGGTGTTCCCATGCATGAGAGGAGTTTTAGGACTCTAACAAAAGTCAGATAAAGGGAGAGGATGACGGGGTGTAGTGAATGAAACTGTCATTGAGCGTAACATGAGCAGTTTCTTCATGTTATCTGAGGTTATAGAGACTGACAAGTAAGCAATGCTGTTGTCAAGCTCTTTAACAAAAAGGGGATGCCATCTGCGTGCAACGCGCTGGAGCCACAGATGTGCCATGTTTAAATGAACTAAAGCATAAAAGAAAGCTCTTGACCAGCCCAGTGTATAAAATCAGTGAGTCTGCTTTTTCAGTTAGCATGGTGAGAGGCGCTTCTTGCTCCCTTCTGCTACCCCAATTAAAAATCCTTTATTTCTCTGGACCACTGCCCTCAAAATGTTCTTGTGGTAAGTCAAGGGAAAAAAATTCACATTCCATCAGCTGGGAATTCTACCATAGGGAACACAGACAGTTCTTCTGTCACAGAATCGCAGAATCACAGAATAACAAGGTTGGAAAAGACCTTTAAGATCATCAAGTCCAACCATTCACATCCTAAACTAAACCATATCCCTAAGTACCTCATCTACCCTTTTTTTGAACACATCCAGGGAAGGTGACTCAGCCCCTCCCTGGGCAGCCTGTTCCAGGCCCTCACAACTCTTTCAGTAAAACATTTTCCTCTAACAACCTGCCCTGGCACAGCTTCATGCCATTGCCCCTTGTCCTATCACCTGTCACCTGGCTGAAGAGACCATCACCTACCTCTCTATAACCTCCCTTCAGGTAGTTGTAGGTGGTGATAAGGTCTCCCCTCAGCCTCCTCTTCTCTAAGCTAAAATGCCCCAGCTCCCTCAGCAGCTCCTCAGAGGATTTGCCCTCCAGCCCCTTCCCCAGCCTGGTTGCCCTTCTCTGGACTCGCTCCAGGACCTCCATGTCCTTCTGATGGTGAGGAGCTCAGAGTCACAATTATTTTTCCTTCTCTTTGCAGTTTTGGTGATGTAATACAGCTCCCACTTCCAATGGGATTGCCTCCCATACTCATAAAATCCTTGGATGGTCTTTATGATTCCTTTGACACCTCTGACAGTCGCTGCATTGGAAAGAGACAAGAAATCATTTGATAAGAAAGAGTATCCAGCTTTACATCTGTTTGCAGACTTTCTGGGAGGCGATCACAGCTCCTGCAGCTCAGAAAGAAAACTGATCCTCACATCAACAATACCTGGTCAGGAGTAGAAGTTTCTCTTACAGCGACCACTGGGGCACTGCACATCCTTCCAGGACTGATCCACAGACCTTTTGGGAGCTTATGTCCTCTCTGAGAGCCTTCCCACTCATGAGAGGTGGCTACTGTGGGTGTGGGATTTTGCACTACAACAGAAAAAAAAATATGGGTCTCTGGAAGGGAGAGAGGAGAAGGAAAGGGGGAAATCACTCAGAGGCTCCCGATAACCTGAGCTTAGAGCCCCTTTTAGATGTATGCAGGACAGTTAAAATTTAGGGAGGACTAAGAAAGCAAATATGCATTTCCCCCTGTAAAATTCCAAAGCAGGGCTTAAGAGGAGTTATTTTACAGTTCTTTAGCTTTCCTGGTGTTTCTGCAGATCTGAGCCTGGGGTCCATGCTCTTTTTTCTGTATCAAAATAAATCTCAGTGTGCAAGAGGGAAAAGCCCACACACCTTAACAAAGCACTCAATATACATGAACTTAGGACAGCAGTCGAGTGCTGCCATGTAACTCAAGTCTTCTTGTAAAAGCAGCTTTTATGTTATAAAATCAGCAACAAAACATCTCTGGGTTCATTTGACCTCCACGCTCGAGTCTGAAAATCCCAGATGTATGTGTCACCTCTCCTGGGGCTTTGATCTCATGTGAGAAAGAAAAATATGATTATTATCATGTTGTTGAACTCAGTTGACAGAGTATCTGATATTTTAGGAATGCTTTTGAGATGCCTACGTTGAGAACAGAAGGATGCTGCTTTCCCAATTAAAAAGGAATAAGAGGTGTAGTTTGATCAGCGTGATTCTCCAGCTGAAAATAGAGCTCCTAAAGACGATGAAGCTAACACCTAATGAAAGAAGGGCTCGCATGTAAGATGAGCACAAAGCTATTGGCCAAATCTCTCCCTGAAAGAGACAATTTAATTACATTTCTTGGCGACAACAACGCCACTTGCAGGACTGTGGGGGTCTGTCAGCTCCCAGTTTAAATCATGAGGTTGGAAAACATTGGCCCAACAGGCACAGACATGACATATCACACGAAGTGCCAGCCAAGAGGTAACATGGATTTTTTTTTTAACAAGTGAAAGATAATTTAAACCTTTGGAACTTGATTGAACTTCAAAGAAAATGCAGCACTCTCGGTCTTCAGTGCTTGAAAAAAATGCTCTCCCCTCCCAGATTCAAGGTGTTTAGTCATAAAATTTTATATATATATATATATATATATATTTACACACACACACATAGATACATATACACAGACTTATACACACAGACACATATGTGTGTAAATACATGTACCTATATATATATATGCACACGCACACACATGAACATGCTTGTTCAGTCTGGAGAAGAGAAGGCTGCAGGGGGACCTCATTGCAGCCTTCCAGTCCCTGAAGGGAGCAGAGAAACAGGAGGGGAATCAGCTTTTTAAAAGGATAGACAATGACAGGACAAGGGGGAATGGATTAAAACTAAAGGAAGGAAGGTTTAGATTAGATATTAGGGGGAAGTTTTTTTACAGAAAGAGTGGTGAGGTGCTGGAACAGGCTGCCCAGAGAGGGGGTGGATGCCCTGTCCCTGGGGGTGTTCAAGGCCAGGTTGTATGGGGCCCTGGGCAACCTTGTGTAGATCCAGGCCTGAGGTTGGTGGCCCTGCCTGTGGCAGGGGGGTTGAAGCTCTATGATCCTTGGGATCCCTTCCAACCCATGCCATTCTATGATTCTATGAAAAGGATGTCCTTGTTTCTCCTCTTCATTTGTAAGCTGTTATGAGGTACCTGCTTCTCAAGGGAAGAATTTTTTTTCTTCAGTCATTAGTAGAGGTACACTTTGTTTTTTTCTTTGTTTTTCATTGGATTTGTGGGGTTTTGGGGTGGGGTTTTTGCCTTTTTATTTGGTTGGTTGGTTTTTGTTGAGGTGTTTGTTTGTTTTAACACAGTCTGAAATTTTAGAACATGGAAAAAAAATTGCCCCAGAAATCACATCTCATTCGTAAGGACCTGAGTGCTGAAAATGGAAGTTCAATGCAGTTCAGGCTTAGTAGATTATTTGGTTTGGTTAAAAAAAAAAAAAAAGAAATAAACACTTCACTTAGGAGGGATAGGAAACAGCTTCATTACCTTTCAGAAATATTTACAAGATTGTGTATTAAAGCATAACTGAAGGAAATTAGTTGAAATTTTTTTTAAAAATCTGAAAATGTTAGCAATGGGATGTTTCAACTAGATAAAATCACAGAATGTTTGGGGTTGGAAGGGACATTGAAAGATCAGTCAAACCCCCCCATGCTAGAGCAGGATCACGTACATTAGGTCACACAAGAACATGTCCAGGTGGGTTTTGAATGTCTCCAGAGAAGGAGACTCCACAACCTGTGGCAAACCCCAGTGCAGCCTGTCCCAGGGCTCTGCCACCCTTACAGTAAAAAAGTTTTTCCTGATGTTCACATGAAACTTCCTCTGCTCCAGCTTGCACCCATTGCCCCTTGTCCCATCACTGGCCATCCCTGAGAAGAGCCTCCTGACTCTCACCCTTTACAGACATTGATGAGGTCACCCCTCAGTCTCCTCCAGTCTAAAGAGGATGGAGATTGCTGTTGCAACAGGGCAACTCTATTCCTGGCCACAGTATCTCCCTGTCCACAGGTCACACACATCTGGTACAAACACCCACAGATACACAGATAAGTCTTACTGATAACATGATGTTTTGTAAGGTTCCATGTGAATTAAAGACCCACTGATTCTTTTGTGTAGTGGAGAGATGCCTGGGTTAGAATAAATCAGCTACCAGTGACAATCTCACTGTGACTGCTGGAGTTTGGTGATGGTGCTGCTGGTGCACCTCAAGGTAAAGGCTGTTCCAAATCAAAAGATATCCCGTTTTCTTCCTGCACTGGTCCTTGGTCTCACATGGCAGAATCTCTAAAGAAAAATGAGTTAATTCTCTTGGAGCAACCACAAATTTGGCTGATGTGTCTTCTTAGTGGATTTCTGTTGGTAGCAAAACCAAACATGGAACTTGCTGGCAGCCATCTAACATCTGTTTTAACCTCAGTTATATATCTGATGTAATCATTTAAAATTCTGCAGTGCTAAATGAAATGAGACAGTGCTTTCTCTGATGTTTCATTTTCTGACTTAGAACTTGTGGGAGAATCTTGACTGAAATGAAAGTTCAACAAAACAGAGCAAAAATATTAGACCTTTGAGAGAATATGTTCTCCTGGATTCAGAAAAACTCTGCTCAAATTGCACAGGAGTGAATGACTAAGAGAACCCAAGTTTCTTTTTCAAACAAATTGTCATTCTTACATATGCTCTGAAATGATCATCTTTTAATTCAACACAAAAAAAAAAAGGCATAGTCATCTTCTAAACAATAATAGAGACCATTGAAACATACATTTCAGCAAGCATCTGGAGCTTTTATTTGTTCTAATCTGCATGACACAAGTTTCCCTCATTTCATAACAATGTACTCACTTTGAATGGGGCTTTATATGCTGTATGTGTTCCAAAAGATAATGTATTAAGCCAGCTTGAAGTTGCCTACAAGGATCATGTGAAAATATATACCATAGCAGTGAACCTTGCTTTAGAGCTTGGCTGTTTGTTTATCCACCTCCAGTTGTACTTATGGCATGGTAAGCATAAAGACAGATTACTTATTGAGGTTATGTTTGCAGCTGCCTGGCATATGGAAAGCAAAATAAGGTTTACATTTTAAGGTTTTCAACAAGAAAATGTAAGAAGATATAAACTTTTTGTATGTGTCTCTGTTTGGGTTATTTTTTTTTTCTTCCCAGCTTCTTTTACATCTCTTTGCTGCAAAGATTCTGGTGCAAGTGATGGAGGCCACATATGCCAGGCTTTTAAGAGTGGAAGACCCACTATACAATCAGTAAAGAATCCCTCAGGGGGTAAAGAAAATAATCATGGCATGAGTCGACACAGAGCAAATTGGAGAGACCAAGCCCAATCTCCCATTTTGAGATTTATTGACATCTTCCTGCTAGAAGGTACTAAGAAACAAACTGCTGGTAGTGAGACCCTTGTCAGTATCAGTGAGAAAACCATGGCCTCATTACCAATGCTGGTACAATGTCGTGTGGACATGAGGTTTGGTGTTTCTAAAGAAATGCCCTTTTCATGGGGAGCTCCCTAAAGAGGCATCGCCACTGGGAATAAAAATGAATACGCCTGAAAGGAGGATGGTGCCCTTAAGACTTTATGCCTATCTGCCTGCTTTCTATCTGACCCTAAATGAGGCCTTCAGAAGGTGTGGTATTTAATACAGATATTTGGTACAATGTACCTTCGCACAATTAGTAGAAAGTGCTGTTTTATAATTAAAGGGTGAAGTGGGGCATGATGAACATATGGAAAAAGAGACCCTTAATAAGTGATGGAGCCTTCAAAAGAAATTGCTAATTAGTATGCATTTGATGTGTACTACACCAATTTTAAGACTTTGCCTGGAATAAATTGCTACTTTGGGTGTTCGAAGGACTGGTGAGATTAACGTTTACAAAGGGGGCAATTTTCTGTCTTCTTGACTCTGTTAAATGGAGGAAATAACTTCCAAGACTGAAGCAGTAGTTAGCCCATCAATCATCCTCACAGCTGGAAACTGGGGATCCCAAATGCTGAGATGAGTTAATCCCTCAGTTAATAAGTTCATGTTGGCACCATATGGCGCTGGGCCACTTCATACTGGGGCAGGGACAGCACTGTTTACACAGGCACGCTGCTTTCTCAGGTACCTCCCCGCTGGCAGATCCCTTTGTCCTGGAGGATCAATTTACTTCACACAGTAAATTGACTGAATTGATCAGCTCAGAGCATGTAATTGATGGCTAATCCAGGGGAATCATGTCCTGCCCATATGGGAGAGACAAAGGGTGCTGGCAGAGGGCGAGATGCTCTCTTCCTCCTGGAGACTCTTTTTACCTGACGTGATGGACACTGATTAAAGCTGCCGGTGGGTGGATGCGCAGTCCCTATCGACTCAAGGTAATGGGAGGACCAGCTTCCTTCAGTGAGGCTGCTTTAGGTGTCTGAGCACGGCTGTTGTTGCTAATTGCCCCCGGGGAAGGAAAGAACACGGAGGTCAATACCTCCGGTTTGAGCGCTGACTGGCTCCTCTTCAAAAGCCTGAACACCGAATCACAGGCTAGCACACAAAAAGGTAAAAGCAGTGTGTTTAAAGCCGCACGATCAGGGGATTTCACAGCAAGGCACAAACAGGCAGCATCTCTGAATCAGAAAAGGGCTTGTCTGCAGAATATGTAGCTTTCTAGCTTTAACCTTGAAATTCCTCAATTTTGCAAGTATGTTTGAAGAAATCATTCCAAAACACAGGGATTGTGTTTTAACTTGCATCATAAAACTAAAACCAGTCTGCAAATGTATAAAGCATCACATTTAACTCTTCCTTTTTAATCAAACTTCTTTTCTTTAACCAGGGCCTTTCTGACTAGTGACAGATTCTTCCTTCACTTTACCAAAAAAGAAAAAATAAAAAATTTCTAGCAAGCAAAATAAATAACATACTTCAAAATATCATAATTATGCATATTTGGAAAGTGTGATGCAGCATTAAGTAGTTTCCCAGAGATGGGATTTCAGCACTGATCAAATAAAAGCCCACACTTGTTAATGGGTTTCCCTGCTTTGTCTCCACAGCAACTTTTTACTGTGGGTTGTGGGAACTTTTCTTAACTTGTAAGTTGCCATTTATTTCAGTCCCTTTGAAACCCGTGGACTGAATTTGATGCAAAAGTATGATCTGTTATACTCAGGTTTACTTCAGGTCTGAACATGAAAGAGTTAAGTTGTAGACAATTAGCTTCTGGCTGTAGTTGTTTTGGAGATATTATGTGGATTTTGTAGTATGTTGCATTTTGATACCCATTTCCGTACACAGAACTCATCGTTCTGACAGCCAGACACCTGAAAAAAGTAAATTTCTCTTCCCTTTCCCCAAAACCTGTTCATTCATTTTAACAAGAAGGTGCTGGAAGGAAACATGGGCTATCACGAGTTTTTGCCTGAATTCTCCCCCAGCATCAAGGAAAGTTTGTCCTGTCTCTTCTCAGCATAAGTGAGAACTTGAGTTTAGAAAACTGCTGTTCACTAAGGTGAAGTAGTAGCAAATACCTTCATAACCAAAGGAGCACTAAATCAACATATCTAATTTTCAAGGCATCATGTAAAAGTAAGAAGTGATTTTTTTCAAGATGTAGGGCACAGCAGATGAGCTCAGTTCAGCCAGCAAAAAGCCATCTCTTCACCTGCACTTTACTTCCTCAGAAAGCAGAGGTTTTTGCCTTAAAAATACATGTAAGAAAGTGTAAATAACTGAATATATGTCCCTTTTCTGCCCCTCCTGCCTTTAAAGAGAAGACACTCCAAAGAACATCTGTAAGACTAACGTAATGTTATGCATGAAAGTAAAGAAGATTTCCTGTATATTAGCAATTGTGCTTTTAAATCCCATAGCAGATTGGGTCATGCACAGTGTAACATTAACTACAATAGAAAATCCTGATTACAGGGTCTGAATTTATGTTTCAATGAATATTGAACATTAGGAGGAAAGGTAAAGGAGAGAGCTTCACAGATATTAGCATTGGGAATGGGTCTCTTTTCAAAGTGACAGGCGAAAATATGTATTAGTGAAGATTTTTCCATTAGTTTAGTTCATATTTAAGGACAGTAATGTTAACATACAAACCCCTTGAAATTCCTAAAGTAGCAAGCACTAGCCTTTCAATCAATAAAAATTAGAATTCGGTATCCCAAATATAAAGCATCCCAGTCGTATGTTTATGACAGGTACAGTGGAATCAAGGGTGGAATATATAAAAAGATAGGTTGCTTTAAATCAAGTTTCATTTCAAAGTGAGTATTTTACAGCTGAGCTCTGCAAACCTCTCAAATTCTGACTCTCTAGTGGAAACACAGACATACTTTCACGTGGAAGGCAATTAAAATCACCACTACAACAAAATAAGATGCATTTTACGATTATCCTTTTTTTTCTTTTTCCTGGAGGTTGTCATGGCTTGAAAACTTACGGTGTCATCACTGGGGAAGGACAGAGGCTGGCACATTGATGGGGATCTTGGTCTTTGCCTCCCAGATTCAGCAGAGTAGAGCATGTAAGGGGGTGGGAAAAGCTCCTTCACACTATTCCTCACAGCTAAGATGCCTGAAGTCAGGAGTGACACCCAGCACTGAGGGGGCAGACAGGTTCTTTTAGGGATCCTTGTCTCAAGGCAGAGCAAACTCTGGAATTTGCCTTCCTGAAAGTTTCAATAATTTACTGGATGATTAAAGTCCTCACATGAAAATGTGCTTGCAGAAAGTGTGTGGTCTGACTCTTCGCCTTGCAAGGTCCACAATGCTGGATCGACAAAGGAACAAAGGGAAGAACAAAAGTCAGTTGATTTGCTATCTGTCTTTAGAAGGCATTTGAATGCAGGTTTACTGTTTTGCCTGAATATCTTTTGAGGTATTACAAAGGAGAAAGGTGCCCTTCTTTTGGTTTGTACACATAAAGATCTGCAATTATTAGGACTAGTGCTGATCTCAAATAGCTCTTCTGATATCTGAAAGATGTGACTTGTAAAAAGAACAAAATAATATTAATATTTCTGATCCTTTATTTGATGAATATATTTCTCCTCAGAGAAAAGAGTTCATTGCAAGGATGAGCTTCATGGCTAGTCAGACTGCTGAAGCTTCAAAATCTTGGCTGAAATGGTAGGAGAAATGTTTTTCACTTTTCCTCTGCATACAAGGCCAGTGGCATCCTGGGGTGTCTTAGAAGGGGTGTGTTTAGTAAGTCAAGAGAGGTCCTTCTTTACCCTTCTACTCTGCCCTGGTGAGACCACACCTGGAATATTGTGTCCAGTTCTGGGCCCCTCAGTTCAAGAAGGACACAGAACTCCTTGAAAGAGCCCAGCACAGGGCCACCAAGGTGATGAAGGGAGTGAACACCCTCCTTATGAGGACAGGCTGAGAGAGCTGGGCCTCTTTATCTTGGAGAAGAGGAGACTGAGGGGTGACCTTATTAATGTCTCTATATATGTAAAGAGCGAGAGTCAGGAGGATGGAGCCAGGCTCTTCTCAGTGTTGGCAGCAATAGGACAAGGGGCAACGGGTGCAGCTGGAGCAGAGGAAGTTCCATGAGGATATGGAGGTAGTAGAGGTGGGAGATGGTTTCTTCAGCCAGGTGACAGGAGATGGGACAAGGGGAAATGGCCTCAAGCTGTGCCAGGGCAGGGTCAGGTCAGATGTTAGGAAAAAATTCTTCACTGAAAGAGTTGTCAGGATGTGGAACAGGCTGCCCAGGGAGGGGGTTGAGTCATCATCCCTGGATGTGTTTAAAAGATGGATAGATGAGGTACTTAGAGATATGGTTTAGCATAGGACAGGAATGGTTGGACTCAGTGATCTCAAAGGTCTTTTCCAGCCTTGTGATTCTGTGAATATAAGGAGGAACTTTTCACTGTGAGGGTGACAGGGTGCTGGGTACAGGCTGCCCAGAGAGGTTGTGGAGTCTCCTTCTCTGGAGACATTCAAATCCCACCTGGAAGTGTTCCTGTGTGACTTAGTCTGGGTGATCCTGCTCTGGCAAGAGGGTTGGACTAGATGATCCTTCAAGGTCCCTTCCAACTCCTAAAATTCCTTGACTCTGTGATTCTGTGATGCAAGTAATCCAGTTTCTATATTTTATAAGTCAGCTGTGTTTTCTCAGACCCTTTGTAAATCAGTCTTGTCATGCTCACATCCTCCTCACAGACTATCTCATTGCCTTCTAATTGCAGACCATGTAAGCCAATTTTTTTTCATACACATAGAAAGAGACCTTAAGGCAACTACTCCCTGTGTAACAAGGAACAGCAGAAAAGGACAGAAACTGTGCTAGAATTAGAAAAAGTATGTTCTTCCAGTGAGACCCATATAACTGAGAAGAATATGAGGTGACCCAGAGCCTCTAGAGAACTGCCCTACCTGCATATGTCACATCCATCACTCTCAGGGCTGTATGTCCAAATATCAAGTGCAGCTCTAGACAACCCTAATCATGGTACTAATTGAGGGTGTTTTGCTGCTGTATGCACATACCTCCCTCTCACAAACCCCCAGGCATAAAATGATGAGCCCAGGTGAAAAAAATGTTGCTTCTCCAAGTGGGGTCTGACTCAATTCCCTTTGTAGAGACATGAAAATTAAAACAGAACACGCCATGCACTGTCCAGTTCTCACAGCACATAGCAACAAGTGACCTGTTAAATGATGACAAATCCTTTAGCTCCTGACTTTAGACCTCTGACCTCTTGACTCCCTGCCTGTATCCAGGGAGCAGTCTGGGGAGAAGAATGCAATAAACAGCTTGTAATCTAGTGGTCTCAAAAGAAATTACATAGAAACCAGCTGTTATACCACTAGCTGTTAAAGCCTGACAACATGTTAACTGAAATAAGGCCTTTATATTGTGTGGACTTTGGCAATGGCTGAAAGTCCAGGGCTGTCTCCTGCTCCCTCCCTGGATGGAAACAGCAGTAAATGTCATCCCAAGTAAATATGTCCTACCATCCTTCAAGCTATGAGTGAGATGTAGTTGATTGCAGTCTCTTCTTTCTCCTTTTAATTAACTGTGTCGGGCTTTGTTCCTCCACGCTGAGTTTTATGACGTGTCCCAACTTCTGAGCACAGCAGTGACTCAGCACATAATTTCTACATTTCCAGTTGTCTCTGGCTTGTATTTATACTTTGTTTTGCTTATAATTTAAAATTTCTCTCTCTTTGGTTTTGGTTTGGGGTTTTTTTGTGTTGGAATCATTACGTACAGGTACAGAGGATTTATGATGAAGTCAAGTCTGCATTTGCCTCACTGGTTTCAGTGCTGGTACCTGAAATTATCTGAGGCACAAGTTTGACAGTGGATGTCAGAATTTTACCATGGGATGCTTGCAATACAGACTACATCTTTCTGTTCATCCATGTATGCATCAAAAATACAGCAAACCATCAAGCATCATGAGGAGAAAACCAAAAAATAAAAGAGCATTGTGGTGCTGCAGGAGTTCACAGAGGAACACATCCTACCAAGCACCTCTTAGAGTCCTTCAAAGCAGTTCTCTACCACACATTTGAAAAGGTATAGTTGTAAAAGAGGATGCCTGAGAAGGAGAGTCAAACCTTTCTCTCCACCTGACCCTTCATCTAAAGGTTTTTCTTCAAATCACTTGTGGTTGTTCCCTCTTGTTTTAGTTTTGGATGGCAAGGTTAGGGTGGGGGAGAGGCTACAGGAGTGGCTTCTGCAAGAAGTTGCTAGAAGTTTCTCCCATGTCTGATAGAGTCAGCACTAGCTGGCTCCAAGATGGACTCATCACTGGCCATGGCCAAGCCCATCAAGGACAATGTAGTGCCTCTGGGGTGACAGAGTTCAGAAGGGGATTTAAAACCACCACAGCCAGAGAGAGGAGTGAGAAGGTGTGAGAGGAATAGCTCTGCAGACACAAAGTTCAGTGCAGAGGGAGAGGAGAAGGTGCTCCAGGCACTGGAGCAGAGATTCCCCTGCAGCCCCTGGAGAAGGCTATGGTGAGGCAGGCTGTCACCCTGCAGCCTATGGAGGTCCATGGTGGAGTAGATGTCCTCCCACAGCCCATGGAGGACCCCATGACAGAGTAGGTGGAGGCACCTGAAGGATGCTGTGAGCCCATGGGATGTCCATGATGGAGCAGGCTCCTGGCAGGACCTGCAGCCTGTGCAGAGAGGGGCCCACGCTGAAGCAGGTTTACTGGGGCACTTGTGACCCCACGGGGGACCAAGCTGGAGCAGTCTGGTCCTGAAAGTCCTTCTGCACCCCATGGAAGGGAACCATGCTGGGCCAATTCATGAAGAACTCATTAGTCAACTCTGACTTGCTTGGTAATAAATTAATTTTTTCTAAGTTGTGTCTGTTTTACCCATGACAGTAACCACTGAGTGATCTCTCCCTTATCTCCATCTGGGAGCCTTTCTTTATCTCTTCTTTTCCCTTCTCAGCTGAGGAGGGCAGTGATAGGGTGGCTTTGGTGGCATCTGACCTCCAGCCAGGATCAACCCACCACACCTCTATAGACACTCTATGCTAAAAGGAAAATAGATGTTAGAGGTTGACCCTGTAACTTCAGTAAAGTCATAAATTTACCTCTTCTGTCTGTAAGATGTAATAATAACAACTTTAAAAAAACCCAAAGACTGTAGTTTTTTAAATCACACAGAATAATTAATTCCAGAAAGGGACAATTATGTCTCCAGCTGATGTTTGTGAAAAGTGCTTAAAAACTGAGGAAAGTTGTCAAGATGAGGCAGCTACAATAAGTTAATGTGAAGCCAAATGATAATCTCAAAAATATAGAAGATACCTCATCTTTTCTATTGGTGAAGAAGAGATGGAGAGTAATGTCTACTCTGGAGAAAATATAACCATTAATAGATGTAGAGTCCTCCCAAACTAAGCCTACACTCTTTCTGCAGGTGCCTAGGACCTGCCTATTCCTCTCAGCAATGAAATCTGCCTACTTTTCCAAAACTGCTGAAGCCTCAGAAGAGCTTATTCTGGAAAAAACAGGCACTTGCCTCTTCATCTGACTAGCTAGTACTCTGCTAAAGTAGCTTTTGCATCCTTCACCCAGTGAGTGCAGGTCTGGTTGGGCAGTATCTCATCCTACCACTACTACTTCACCTACTTCTCATCCTTAAAAATGTCGGTGACCATGTCCCTGGTCATTGGTGTTTCACCTTGTTTCTCTCAGTTTCATCTTGTTTCTCTCAGTTAACCCTGTTCCATATACTGCCTCAGGAACGTTGTGTTTGTTTTGGAGGAATGGCTTACCTCTGAGCCTGTGCACTACAATTTAGGCAGATCACAACACCCTTGGTGCACAATGGTTCTCATGAAAAATAAAACAAAAGCTGGTCAAGAAAATAGAATTCCTCTTCAGGACTTTGAAAGCACATGCCCTTTAGAGGATTTTTTTTACAGATCTGATTGGAAATGACATGGTTTATGTACCCAAAATTTATTTCTTTACACTTCAAACTCCATCAGATGTAGGACCCAACTGATCTCTCTTCAAGAAGTACTCTTATTTTTTGTTCTACTTTATATTTAAAATGACACCTCACTCAGTATGTGCATATATAGACTAAAATTGTCTGCTTTTGATGGTTCACCTTAATGATCTGCAAGAAGAGAATGAAAGCTCATTCCTCCCATGACAAGGCAGGATGCCTACTGGAAGCTTACTGGGGAAAATAATCTCACATAAAGTTTCTTTGATTTTGAAACAAATTCACGTTTTCCTTGATCTTGGCGTTAAGCAAATTTACTTTGTGGGAAAATTGAAGAGAATATTTTTAGCTTCTTTAAGTATAAAGGAAAGAGATTTCTCTGTACCAGATAGAAGGAGCATGTGGCTATTGCTCGTTTGGAAGGGGACATGTTGATATAGTATATGTGGATTATAAGTAGAGGAGGATAAAGCAAGAAATTACAGCTTCTGTGCATCCATAGAAACACTGAGAGCAAAAAGACTATTGTCCTGAGGCTTCCCTTTCTCAAGCTTCACATTTGCCTTTTTTGAGATTTTAAAACAGAAAGAAAAGATTAAGAAATTCACATGTGGAAGTAAACATGCATGTTTGCCAGCAGACTAGCTAATAGATCCATTTCATTCGTTTATTTTCAATGATTATGAAAAATGTGTTCACCCCTGAAATATGAAGGGTTGCAAAGGTAATGCCTTGATACTGCCCAGGAGGGCCACATACAGCTCTTTTGTTCTAGATTGGTCTGTTCATGCTGGTTGTTCACTACAGGGAGATTTGAGAGTCACCTCCCCTATCATATATCTTACTTAAAGTTTGCTTTAAAAGCTCTCAGTCAGACTTCAGCCCAGCTGCCCTGGAAACCACCCAGGCATTAGGCAAGCAGCAGGTGAGACCTCCTTCATCCCTCCCAAGCCCTGCAATGGCCTCTGACACCGTGTTGGACTTGCATCTGCAGCAGGAAACTAAATCATTTTCGTTCTGTCAAAGGACATCAGGCTCAAGGACTGCTCCAGAGAAAGGCTCCTTGTGGTTCTGTGCAGTGGGCCTCTGGTGGAGGTGGGGTTGCAGGGGCGGCTTCTGCAAGCAGCAGCTGGAGCTTCCCTCAGGCCCCACAGAGCAAACACCAGCCGGCTCAAGGCCGGACCCACCGCTGACCAAGGCCGAGCCTATCAGTGATGGTCACAGGCCTCTGGGGATCACAGTGAGGAGGGAAAACACCAGCAGGTGCTTTTTGTTCCCAGAGAAGGGAGTGAGAAGGTGGGAGAGACTGTGCAGGCACCAAGGGCAGGGAAGGGGGGAGGAGGCGCCCAAGGTGCAGGAGAGACAGATGCCTCTGCAGCCCACGGAGAAACCCATGGTGGAGCAGGTGTCCCCCTGCTGCCCATCGATGATGATGGGGAGCAGAGATCCCATCTACAGCCTGTGGAGGACCCCATGCCTGAGTGGGTGGAGACACTTGATGGATGCTGTGACCCCATGGGAAGACCTTATTGGAGCAAGCTCCTGGCAGTGAAACTTGCAGCCCGTGGAGAGACTGACCCATGCTGGAGCAGGTTTGCTGGGGGACTTGTGACTCTGGGGGGGACCGGGCTGGAGCAGTCTGAGCCTGAGAGACTGACAGCCATTCTGTGATTGATGACTGCACCCATAGCAGTGACCCACGCTGGGGCAGCTGGGGAAGAGCTGAAGCCCTGTGGGAAAAGACTCCTGTTGGAGAAGTTCATGGAGGACTGTCTGCTGTGGGTGGGACCCCACAGTGCAGCAGGGGAAGGGTGTGAGGAATGCACACCCCTGACCCCCAGCTAAGAAGGAAAACAACTTGTGAGGAACTGACTGAAACCCCCAGTCCCTGCCCCTCCCTGTGCCACGATGGGGGGAAGAAGGGAACAAAATCCTGACTCAAGTGCAGTCTGCTGAGTAGGGAGGGGCGGGGGGAGGTGCTTTAAGATCTGGTCACACTTCTCATCACCCAACTCTGGTGTCACTGGGGGTGCAGGGCATTGTCATCAATTAGAGAGTTTTCTTTCCTTTATTCTGTGTTGAGTCTCTTTCTGCTCATGATGCTGACTGCAGAATGATCTCTCCCTGTCTTTATCTCGACTCCTGAACCTCCCAGTATCTATTTTCTCCCCTGTGCAGATGAAAAGGGGAGTGATAGAGTGGCTTTGGTGGGTGTCTGGCCTCCAGCCAGGGTCAAACCACCACACTCCTGCTTCATGTCTGCATTGGGGAATGGACCTCAGCCAATCCAAAGGCAAGGCAAGTCAAAAATAGAAAACACATCATTTTCTCACTAGAAGATGGTGTCAGAGCTGCTGCCTGCACCAGAATGGCGGTCCAGGTCGTATATGGGTGCTGGTCTTCGCAGCAGCCTCTACCCACCCCTCATTCCTACCAAAAGAGAGCAGAGTTATAACAGAGAGGGTCTCCATGCAGCTCCATCAGTCAGCACACTGTGAGGCATGCAGCTGCCCCCAGCAGCTGGGAAACTCTCCATGTCCCTCTTACCCTGAAATAATCTTGTCTTAACCCCTTTTGTGCTGAGCCAATACCTTTCTGTTGGTTAAACTGAACCCCTCAGTTTCACTTGGAGATGTTGCTCTGTAAGTAACTGTATGCAATCCATTAAACTCCATTATTTTCTAAAATCTGTACACATCTAGGAGACATACATGAACGCCTACACATGTTTTCACAAGGCACAGAAAGGAATTTAGGGTGAGCACTACTGGGGAAGCTTGCACCCTGCACCACATTTACATTTATACCTGAAGGTGACTGATGTGAGGCACGACCTTCCCACAGCATGAAAAAAATCAATCCCTTTTCTTCTGGTGGCTGGTGCAAATCACAGTGCAGAGGTGTAAAGCATCCTCTGTGAGAAATGGTGTGTACCAGTGGGACTCCAGCCCCTCTCAGGTCAACTCACACCAGCTTGTCTGACCCTGAATGCTACAGATGCCAGGCCTTGATGAGCAGCAGTGTTATGACCAAGGACTATTGGTCTACTGTAGCAGCAGAGGCACATTAATAATGTTTTACTACTGAAGTAATTATTTCTTCAGCTTCTTTTTTGGTTGCAAACCTGTTGACTTTAAGAATATTCTAGATGCTGTGAGCCAGAATTTTCCGTTGGCCTACTTGAGGATGCACTGGGTAGAGAAATACTCATCCAAAAACTCTTGAAGGGTTGGAGGCCCTTGTTTTTGTAAAGAACATTGGTAATTCTTTTTCTCTTTTCTTTGCTAAATCACCTCTGTGATTTTCCTAAATAGTTCCTGGTGCTCTAAACAAAATGCTCCCAGCACTACTCCTCCTCCTGGGTAATTTAGCTTTCAGAAGGGGATTAACAAGTCACCAGGCCGTGGATGTCCAGTGTGTCCAGCTAAACATCAGCATATGCAAGGGCTAAGAAAATACTGAACTAAATTATAGCAGAAAATATAACTCTCAGGAAAATACTCCCGCTTCCTCACACATTTTGTGCAAGTTTTCCATGCTCTGAACAGGATCAATATTTGTATAAATGGAAAATGTACTCTCTACAAAGAAAAAAACTGTAAATTCATGAATGCAGAATAGAAGGGGTCAAAATTTGTACTATTCTCTGTAGCTACCTTTGTTTATTTAATGCAATGCACTTGCAAACTGGTTTTCTTTTTATAAATCAACACAGCTATGAGCCAGTCAAGCCCTCCTGGAAATGTATTGAGACAACTGCTCACAGCTTTTAAATTTCTATCTTTCTAGATTTTTTAAACTGGATCTGTGCAAATTAAGGCTTCCTTAAACTATTCCTCACACCTGTAAGGTCTGTAAAGGGACTTTAAAATGTGTGGAAATGTCATTTTGTCCCAGATTAAGGACCTCTGCCCTCCACAGTGTGTGAAGTATCATTAGCGCAAAGCTCCTGTTAAGTTCACTCTCCAACAGAAAGGATCTGAATGAGGCTGCAAAATCATATCCTTTGTAGTTCAGCAGTGAGCTGAATTTTCATTTCAGATGATTATCTTAGTAATAGGAAAAATCTTTGCAATTTGTCAGCATATCAGTTGTGTAGCGAGGGTCTTGGGAAGGTTTTTCCACCGTAATTTGTGAAAGCCAAGCATGACCCTCTGTTGCTCTCTAAAGAATTATTTTATAGACTGAAATGTATGTTTTAGAGACCACTGAGGTAGAAACTGAGAGCCTTCAGGGTACAGAGTTCTTTGGATGAGTCACGTTTAAACTACTGCAACTAAATGACAGTTTACCAGCGTGCAAAGCCATTAGAAATGCACAGCTGAGTGATGAGGTGCATCGGAATGGCGTGTTTGATCTCTTCTGCTGTTTATTTTATATGCTCAAGTTTATCAGTCAAAGCCTACAAGCTTAGTCTTGCACCTGGGGAGGAATAACCGTCTGTATCAGTACAGGCTGGGGGATGACCTGCTGGAGAAGAGCTCTGTGGAGAAGGACCTGGGGATCCTGCTTGATGACAGGTTGGCTGTGAGCCAGCAGTGTGCCCTGGTGGCTAAGAGGGCCAATGGGATCCTGGGATGCATTAGGAAGAGTGTGACCAGCAGGTCGAAGGAGGTGATCTTCCCCCTCTACTCTGCCCTGGTCAGGCTCCATCTGGAGTGTTGTGTCCAGTTCTGGGCTCCCTGGGATAAAAAAGACAGGGATCTCCTGGAGAGAGTCCAGAGAAGGGCTACGGAGATGATTAAGGGCCTGGAACATCTCCCGTATGAGGAAAGGCTGAGTGAGCTGGGGCAGTTCAGCCTGGGGAAAAGAAGACTGAGGGGGGACCTAATTAATGTTTATAACTATCTTAAGTATGGGATGCAGGGGGAATTGGCCAGCCCCTTCTCAGTGCTCTTTGGGGACAGGACAAGGGGCAATGGCTGCAAGTTGGAGCACAGGAAGTTCCGCACCAACATGCGGAAGAACTTTTCCCCAGTGAGGGTGACAGAGCCCTGGGACAGGCTGCCCAGGGAGGTGGTGGAGTCTCCTTCTCTGGAGAGATTCAAGACTCGTCTGGACGCCTGTCTGTGCAATATGAGCTGGGGAGCTGCTTTGGCAGGGGGGTTGGACCCGATGATCTCTGGAGGTCCCTTCCAACCCCTACAATTCTGTGATTCTGTGATTCTGGGGACAAAACAGACAGGTAGCTGTTTGCCATCCGACAGCAGTCCTCCATTCAGTACAGCATATAATAAGGTATAGATATTATATAAAATAATATCGACTACGAAGCGGTGCCTCAACTATTCAGCCCTGTGTGGCTCTCTCTGGCTACCAGCAACCTGCCTCAGAGGGTGAGGGAAGACACCTATGACATTGTGTACATATGTACACAGACATCTGGATACAATTTGCATGCATCTGCCATGAAGATAAATGTCTGTCATTTATACACCACTCATTAACCATATGTAATATATCACATGTATGTGCATACAGCTGTACATTTAAACATCAGCTGTACATACATTTGTACACATATACTTCTATAAATCTATAGATTTTTACAATTGTTTGGTAGATAAGTCATATGTGTTTAGAGCATTTTGTTTGTGCATTGCACGTGGAAAACAATAAAAACATATGCAAATGTCTGCCTGACATCCAAGGCTGAAGTTTATAAACATATATATGTGAATGCAAATGTGTTGTCACTTTCATAATGTGCTTTCTTCCCACATGCTAGCCTTGAACTGCTATGATTCCATTGAAAATAAATGTATTGCTAGAGATTTACTCCAGAACAGAAAGTTTCAGGCTCCAGATCTTCAAATTTAATATGTAATCAGCTTCTTTCTTGAGATAACTGATTTGGGAAAACCAAGTCGTGTCTGTTGTCTTTCTTCTTTTAATTGATATTTGGTACTTGATATTGCCTCACAATGCCCTGTGGAATATACTTATGGAATAATATCTGTAACTTGGTAGTTAAGTGATGGAATATCTGTGATCTTGTTTGAAGTCACAGCTGAACCAAAACTTCTTCCTTTTTTTTCGGTTTAAGCTAAAAATCTCAGTAAAGGACTACTATAGAAGAATAATAGAAGATGGACTAGGTTGGAAGAGCAATGTCTACATAATTTTAAAAGAAAGTAGGAAAATCTACCAGCCTAAAAAAATAGTGATTTTTTATAATCTGTGTGACTGAGGTTCACATTTTTCATAAATCATTCCAGTTCTCATACATTTCCTTTTCAGGCTTACTCTAGAACCTGTAGTGAATAAACTACTCAGTAAGGAAAGTACTTTCTACTTGCTGAATTTAATCTAATATTCATGTGAATTTTCTAAAGACAATTTAAATTCTTTCAAAACCTCGTTTCATGTAACCTTGATTTAATTCAGCATGAAAATAATTTCCATTTACTTACCATAAACAGTTATTCTCAACTGTAGAAAGGATTAGAAGTGGCAAGAAAAATCTGTTGTTTAGTTTTATTGATGCAAAAATAAAGGAGCTTTTTTTAGAAATGTTTTTGTCACAAATGTGAGTACACTCCTTTAGTATTTCCCTTCTGTTTTGACAGCTCATCAAAAACACTCACAACTTTTTATGTGTGGTAATAATGCCCATTAATTAATAGCTTTTCTCTGCTATGAATTTGCAAGCGTTGTTAACACAACAGTTATAATCACAATTGTTCATGTTTTGTCTGCACATGCTCTGTCCCTGGATGTTAAATGTTGACTAAAGGGGAAACTAATGTAAAATCCTGAGAAGATAATTGATATATTTAATATTTTGTCTCCAAAAGAAACATTTCTGATTTACATATTTCATCAGTTTGTTGGAAAACCATGGTGAAATACTGTTCTGTTTTGAGCCAGTGGATAACTTGTCTGGTTTTACGTTTTTAAGTCTTGAGTGAACTATATAATTAAAAAGACTAAATAGTTCTAAGGTTGGAGCTGTGACAGCATCAATATTATCTCATTAATTTCTCCTCCAGGTCAGAATCTAAATCATAGCTTTTCTTTTATATTTCAATAGTTTATACTCTGTGACAGGAATGACATTTTGTTTTACTTGAAGGAGTAAAATATTTCATTAGTTCATCACCCACACTAATGTAAATACTGCTCACAATTATTTCTTTTTCCTGAGGGTTTTTTTTTTTTTTTTTTTTGTGGAGAGGCTGTTTCACCTCTATTTCTTAACAGCTTTTCTTCAGGAGTTGGGATCAATGTGTGGAAAATTGGAAGTGAAAAATGGAAGTGAAATTTCAATAATGGCAAATTCAGTAGACAGGTATTGGCTTTAATGAAGTCAGTCTAAAATATGGAATTATGCCATGACCTTCATAAACAATGAGTCAAACCTGTCATCAGATGAGGTCAGTAGGAAAAAACTTGGTAATTTCAGTGTGCTGAGGCAGAACTATATGTCATTTTGCTTCTTGGCTAGAGAATACTCATTGAATTTCTTACCTGAGAGTCAGCAAATTGTGTAAATAGCAGAAGTGGTACAGCGACTGCCCATGAATCCAGGACATGGCCAAAGATGGGAAAGGTCAAGTATCTTAACTTTATTGTCCTTTCCCCAAACAGTGTGTATGCTGGAGTGCTGCAATGCTGCCCAATGAAATTGGAAAAATGCTTAGAAGAGTAAAAAATGCTTAAAATGTAATATATTAATGCAAATAGCACCCA
The DNA here is from genome assembly GCA_020800305.1 of Porphyrio hochstetteri. Taxonomy (NCBI): domain Eukaryota; kingdom Metazoa; phylum Chordata; class Aves; order Gruiformes; family Rallidae; genus Porphyrio; species Porphyrio hochstetteri. The sequence goes on along the minus strand of CM036938.1, from coordinate 5,020,838 downwards.
CAGCTGAAAACTGCATATGCTGGTCATCTAACTGCAGACCCAGAAACCTCCTCCTGAACATACTTGCTGACCAGCAGATATGCACCTCCTTTTCCAAATGGAGAATATATGTGTAGGGCAAAATGAAACACATATTTGAAATCTTTGTCATAAAATATGAGTAGCCCCTTGATTCTTTGTAAAATAATCGTAGAAATAAATTATTTTCTTAACAATCTATTCCTTTCTGAGGAGAAATTTCTTGTGACTGTGAGAATGTCCCTAGATTTCACCCATATAGTTCAATTGGTGCAGTATCTCCAGTGCAGAATATTTTGATTGCCTGGGAAAAAAAAAACATTTTCATGGATAATATTTTTTTAATAAAATTAACATATGATGGAATAATTATTGTGGGTTTTGCATGAAATAATTACTCCAAAGCAAAGTTTAATCCCAAATAGATAGTCTCCTTTGATGTCTATTAAATTGTTGCTCTGCCAAGGAGATGCTGCTCAATATTTTTCATGTAGATGGCATATGGAAATACAATATTTCATTTGTTAGGCTGTGCAAGAGAGACACCACCACTTCCCTACATCATGGCAGCACTCAAAGGACAAGCACAGTTGGAAGTTTTGCAGTGTCAGGTGAACCATCTAAAATGTACATAAAAGTAAAATTTATGTAAATTCCAATATAAAATATATCTATAAAATGAAATAGTTAAGATTGAGAGAGAGGTGAAGAGGGATGTGGTATTAATTTCTGTTTCTCCATCCAGACTACCATTGCAACCAGGTACTAGTTCTGCTGTATAACAGTTTTTCTGTTAGGAATTTGGAGTCTCACTGGAAGAAAAGCAATGTTATGCCTTTGTGCCAGCTGTGAAACAGCAAGGAGGTCAAAGGAAAAAGTTCCTATGGACTTCACTGGTGTTCTGGGTCGATACTGTCATAGCACATCTTCAGGTACAGAGTGTGAATTTCTGACGTGCAGAAGGCAAAACCTCTAAAAATGTGGAAGCCAGAAATGTGCTTTTATTTCTAGGATGGGTTTTAACAAAATGCCTGTGGCTTCTTATTCCAGAATTCAGACAAGAAACTCACCAGTTACACATATTGTGGGGAAAAACAAGGAAAAATAGCACAGGAATATCATGTCAGAGGCACTGCTGCCAAAATGATGGAGATAGTGGATGATTCTGCACCAGTCGACTACTTCCATTTAAGGTATTGTTCAGGTGAAGCTCATTTTTAACCTAATATGGAGGATCTGAGAAGTTTTTACAATGACTGAGTGTTCTAATGCTTCAGGAAAAATTAAACTGCCACTTGATTTGCAATCAGATTTGCAATCAAGGATCTGATACTTGCCATTCCCATTGGGAAACTGTAGGTGTTGCTGAAGCTGCACAGTTGCATAAGGGAGGCAAGTGACCTGATCACGCTGGAGAAGTAGTTAATACATTTAACACCTTCTCAAGCAATCTGTTTTCCCCTTTCCCTGTGATAATTGACAATGCATTAGCATTAGATGCATTCCTCATCACTTGGGGTTTTTGTTTTGGGTGTGGAGCGGTTTTTGGCATTCTTGAAGTAATTTTCCTAGGACACCAGCCTGTGTGGATTTTGGCTTGTTAGTAAATCATGCCCTATGGAAGCTCTGCAATGTAGGGATCAGTCTGCAAGAGTTATGGATTTTTTTATTAATTTAAAGGGAAAAAAAAATCTAAGGCTTTTAAAAGCTGGTTGTATTCTGGGGACTTTCAAGAGCATGGAAGTGTGTCTTTATTATGCTTTAAAAGAAAGTTGGTTAACAATACACTCTAGACAATACTGGGAGTTTAGTTTGCCAGTTTATCACTCTTGTTATCCCAGGGTGCAATTCTCCAAGCACAATCCATTTCCAGTCTTTTTGTCATCAGAGTGGAAAGATCAGTGGCCTTTGACATGGTGTGAGCTGCTGAGTGTATCAAGGGGAACTGGGCCAACAGCAAGATCAGAGCTGGGATGAAAACAGCCTTGGAGCCTGCCGAGCATGAGAAGCTGCCCAGAGATCCCATGGAGCTTGGTCTTCCCTTGATGCCTGGTTTTCCTAGATGTAAACAACTTCCACAACTTCATACTGAAACGTTTGCACTTGAGGCACTCCTCGTCAGGATATGACTATGTCAGTCACTCTAAGCATTTCAGAATGGCCCAAAAATAGACCCTGTCAGTCACAACAGTAAGAAAATAGAAAATTTCCAACATAGCTGAATAGAAAGATTTACATTTTCTACCATGGGAGAAAACACAGAATGAGGTCTGATAAAAATATGGCATGTTCTAGACAGATCAAATGAAAGAATGACTATAATTATCCCTGTACTGATGTTGCCTGTCTCATCAAAACAGCCTCAAACCATTTCTTTCTAAAGCATAATTTTCTACAGTATAACTTATTTGTAACTTAGACAAGAACTGTGTTGTAATAAAGAAAAAAATATCAATGTGTTTTTACTTTTCTTCCTCATTTTTTGCATGCAAAGACAAATTTAAAAAAAGTTAAACTTTATTCTACCAGTAAAAAGGAAATTTTGGAAAAGATCATTTAATGTGAAGTATATACATGGTACACCTATACTTTATAAAGTATGTCTGCCTTAGAAATGCTTCTTAATAATGGTCCCCTTTTCATTATTTAGGTTCTCCAGGCAAAGTTTAAGGATTTTAAGTCAAACTGTTGGGCAACTGAATTGCCATACAGCCTCCTCTTTGCACAATGTTGGTCAAACCAACCTTCATGGCTGTGAAAGGTGAAGCCTGGTTAGTTCCCCATTTCTCTAGAAGGTCCTTCTGCTGATGTGCTACCAAAGCAACCAGTACTGATGATGGCATGGCTGTTACTCCTGGGTCATGCTTACTGTCCTTACATGAGCTTCCACCTACGGTATCCTCCCAAATCACCACTGCTTTGCAACAAATGGAGGAGCAAATAAAAAGTACCTTGTCCAAAGGGACCAAAGCTTCTCTGTAACTTATCAGAGAAGAGTCCTGATGGATGAGTGGTGATCTTAAAACCTTTCAGTGCAGTCATGGGTAGTCTTAGCTACCCTGAGAAGTAAGCATTTCACAGAATCACAGAATCACAAGGCTGGAAAAGACCTTTAAGATCATCAAGTCCAACCATTCTCATCCTAAGCTAAACCATATCCCTAAGTACTTCATCTACCCTTTTTTTGAACGCATCCAGGGAAGGTGACTCAGCCCCTCCCTGGGCAGCCTGTTCCAGCCCTGACAACTCTTTCAGTAAAAAAATTTTTTCTAACATCCAATCTAAACCTGCCCTGGCACAGCTTCATGCCATTGCCCCTTGTCCTATCACCTGTCACCTGGCTGAAGAGACCATCACCTATCTCTCTATAACCTCCCTTCAGGTAGTTGTAGGTGGTGATAAGGTCTCCCCTCAGCCTCCTCTTCTCTAAGCTAAACAGCCCCAGCTCCCTCAGCTGCTCCTCATAGGATTTGCCCTCCAGCCCCTTCCCCAGCCTGGTTGCCCTTCTCTGGACTCGCTCCAGGACCTCCATGTCCTTCTTGTGGTGAGGAGCCCAGAACTGGACACAGCACTCGAGGTGTGGCCTCACCAATGCCCAGTACAGGGGCACAATCACCTCCCCAGATCCTACTGGCCACACTGGTTTTGATACAAGCCAAGATGTCTTTGGCCTTCTTGGCTGCCTGAGCACACTGCTGACTCATATTCAGTCTGCAGTCACCCAACACCCCCAGGTCCTTCTCTGCCTGACAGCTCTCCAGCCAGTCTCCCCCAAGCCTGTAGCGCTGCATGGGGTTATTACGTCCCATGTGCAGCACTCTACACTTGGCCTTGTTAAACTTCATCCCATTGGTCTCAGCCCATGGGTCCAGTCTGTTCAGATCCCTCTGAAGAGCCTCCCTACTCTCAGGCAGATCAACACTTCCTCCTAGTTTAGTGTCATCTGCAAACTTACTGAGGGAGCATTCAACCCCTTCGTCGAGATCATTTCTTTTCCTTCTCCAGATTTTTTCTACTAAAACACACTTTCCATTTCGAACTTGGAATGCTTTCTGCCTGCTAAGGCTCCATGTGATGGAAGAAGTAGTGCAGCAGAAGGAAGAAAATGTGCCTTATTTTTCTTTTCCTTAGCTCCTCTTCTCCTACCCTCCCCAAATGAGCTGTGTTTATTTACATAAAGTGAGTTTGTGGGAAACAATTCCTTGGCTGCTTGTGGGACAGATCATTAGTTTGGTCTTCATGGCTCTCAAGATACCATAAAATTCCATATTAGGGAGACTATGCTGCTCATGGGGCTTCCAAGTACCTTTGGTTCACCCCTTCATTAAAAAACAGTAGTACTAGTCAGTAATTAGCTCATTTCTCTGTGGGTTGCTGCATGGTGACACATACAATAGAATAACATAAAATCCTACATCTTCACTACTCTACTATGTCTTAAATTATGCATGTTTAAACATGTTCTTCTCTAGGAGAAAATTTGGCCAAACACAACTCAGTAGCTCTTATCTGAATGTATCAATTGATTCAAGATGGAACAAAGGAACTTTATTTGCTCTGCTGCCAGTCCAGCTACAATTCAAAACATGTTTAATTTAATTTGGGATGAGAGCACGTTGTCTTTTCAGTTGGAGTATTTATCTTTATGCCACTATCTTTTTTTTCTTTTCTTTTTTTTCTATATTAAAGAAGTTGTTATCATGAGATGTATATCATCTGACACTACAAAACTTAAAAGAGAAAAACTAATCCAGGACAGATCACTTATCTTCATCAAATAAGCTTCCTGCTGACTGTGTATCATTATCAGAAAGTTGGGCAGCAGGAAAATACCTTATTTTTTTCCTTGGAAACTCATTAAGAAATACTTGATTGCGCTACCCTTTTTTTTATTTTTAGCACTTCTCTTTTATCATATGTAAATATCTGCCTTTGTAGTGGATCTGGGAAATACATCACTGACAATGTGCACTGCAAAGAGGGATTTGGTTAAAGTATGTCCATAAAAACTAGAAAACAAGTTTATTGTCAGAGTGGCAACTGTGATGGACGCAGGTTTGATACAACACAAAATTCAAATTATGATCTGATTTTTTTTTACATTTTTATGTCTTTTTTAGCATGTGATCTATTTAAGTCAAAAAGTAGCTTTAGAAAATGACAAGCAAATGCTGATTTGAAGAATTTTAAATGTATTAGCGATCCAAACAGTCACTTTAGAAGGTAATTTTTTCAGACTTTGTGAGTCTGGTGTTTCTGTACGCTGGTTTTCTGATAGCACTTCTGGGAGATGATAGCAAGCAGTGCAGGATTTGAGGGTTTTGCCTTCAGCTCTCTAGAATATCTCAAACACTGAAGGAAAAAAATATCCTAAAACTCAAACAGGTGTCTCTGTGATTTCTAAAGAATGGGCTTGCTAGTGTGCTGTTTGACAGCTTCCCCATGTCAGGACCAGTACTGCAGATGCTCTCCAACAACGATTCCTCTCTCAGTGAAAGCCTTGTTATAGGGATCTTGCCCTAGCCCCATCACAGCAGAGCTGAGACTTTTAAAATAACCCATGACTGCATCTTCATTTCTAGCAGCCCTTTTCTTTTTTTTTTTTTTTTTTAAAGAAAACTTGCTATTTATTGGATCAGTGTGAGCTTTGCAGGCATGTGGAATGGTGCTCTGCAGTTTAGACACTCCATCCTTAAGGTACCTCAAACTTTTATCACCCCAGGGTCAGGCTGATCCTTCCTGCTCTCTGTACGTATCTGCTATACACCATAATATCTGTTATACACTTTGTGCAGAATTTACAGCGTCATAATGACCTGTACACACTATATGCTATTGAGTACATTCAATAAGAATTGTTAAGAGGATAAGTAGCCCTGCTGAGAAGGACCTGGGTGTCACGGTGGATGAGAAACTTCACATGAGCCAGCAGTGGCTCTTGCAGCTCAGAAGACCAATGGTATCTTGGGCTCCATCAGCAGAGGGGTGGCAGCAGGGACAGGGAGGGGATTGTCCCTCTCTGCTCTGCCCTCATGAGGCCCCAGCTGGAGTACTGTGTCCAGAGCTGGGGCCCCAGTACAAGGAAGATGTGGGATTGGTGGAGAGGGGTCAGAGGAGCCACAAAATATGATCAGAGGACTGGAACACCTTCCCTATGAAGACAGGCTGAGGGAGTTGGGCTTGTTCAGCCTGGAGAAGAGAAGGCTGTGGGGGGACCTCATTGCAGCCTTCCAGTACATGAAGGGAGCAGAGAAACAGGAGGGGAATCAGCTTTTTAAAAGGGTAGATAATGGCAGGACGAGGGGGATGGAGTGAAGCTGAAGGAGGGAAGGTTTAGAGTAGGTATCAGGGGGGAAGTTCTTTACAGAGAGAGTAGTGAGGGGCTGGAACAGGCTGCCCAGAGAGGGGGTGGGTGCCCCGTCCCTAGAGGTGTTCAAGGCCAGGTTGGATGGGGCTCTGGGCAACCTAGTGTAGATCCAGGCCTGAGGTTGGTGTCCCTGCCTGTGGCAGGGGGGTTGGAACTGTGTGATCCTTGGGGTCCCTTCCAACCCATGCCATTCTGTGATTCTATGATAATTATGCAACACCCTATTTTTTAAAAGCATCAGTGAAATTCTGGGCATGTGTCTGATTTACACATCATCTAAGCAAATGACAAAAGATATAGAAAAGCCTCACTGAGAAAGAGAAAATTCACAGCATAATGTCTTCCTTGCAACTGTGGCATGAAAGACACCATTTCCAGTTCTCACAGAATGTATTTACATGATAACTATGATAACATGATCTCTTTTAATATACACATTTAGGCTGAAATAAATATTCTACTCAGCATTCTCCTTGTCTGGCACTCTTAATGACTAACACATTTTAGTTTATTTAATCCCATTTATCCTGAATGAGCAATACAGCTAAGGAGTGACCTAGGGTTTTTTTTTCTTAGCTCACTTTCAATATCTCATATTTATTTCTGTTCTTAAGATCTTACACACTCCTTGTGGTCAGAGACTGGACCCTTGTTTATGTTTTACTTTTTGTAGACTAGCAGTTGTGAAATAGGTTTTCATGGTGTGGACATAGTCCTCTTTCCCCCTTCCCTGATGTGAACTTGTTCTGATGATTTCAAAGGAAGAGTTCAGGACCTCCAAACGTGGTGTCTATTTCATGCCACAAGCTTTCTTAGACAATTAGCAAGTGAGGTTAAATAAAAATCAGAGATTTTAAATTATATCCATAGCCCTTTCTATTTATTTTTTTTAATGTCATAGTACTTGAGAAGCACAAAGACAGAAGATGATGAAACAGCAAAAGAAAGCCTATATCTGGTAAGGCTGGCAATCTGTACTTACAAACTAACTATTTCTGCCCAGTGATGCTGTGTACAGTGCTTTGCTTTGTAACAATCAGAGTTTGAACTCTGTTTTTATCATAGAATATTAGAGATGGTATAATTGTAAATTAAAGAATCAAAAAGGGAGAAATATGGGGGTAAAAAAATTCTCTCTATACCTGTAATTTGTGAAAAAAAAAAGGAAATTTGAAAGTCTACAGCATCTAAACTGAACTATGCAAGGATCTCTGAACCATAAACCACTGTTTCAATGAATGCTAATGAGACGAAAAGGCAGAGATTTCCAAAGGAGGTCTGCAACACAGGGTGCCAAACCTGACTTGGGATGAACTAGAAAGTTATAGATCAGAGTAACTTAGCTCAGTCACATGAAAGTTGCACTGAAGTAAACAGCTGATCTGAGAAGAAAATCATAGAATCACAGAGTTACAGAACGCTTTGGGCTGGAAGGGACCTTAAACATCACCAAGTTCCCATGCTATAGGGAGGGACAATAGAGAATTGGAGTCTATAATTAGAGACATTCACCACAATCATGAGAATGCTTTCATGAAAGGTGAAAGCTATGAAATTATTGATTTTCTTTTTGCATAATCATATGTCTGATCAATAAAATAGTGTTTTATATAGTATATGCTATTATAAAACAGTTTTTTGTATACTATATGCTATTACATGCATTCATTTACCTAAGACTTTATTTGCATGGTGATTTGTTTGGGGTTTTTTTAACAGGCACCAACTGAAACTGAGTGATCTTGCCCTGTTTAGGTTAAAATCTGAATAATTTTCCATATTTTGAGATCAATCAGTAAGGAGACATCAAAGATGGACCTTCCTAATGAGAACCCCCATGGACTAGTTCTTGTTCCAAAAACCCTCAGTATTTTTCCTTAGTATCAGAGTCTATAGATCACCAGTGCTACACAGACCCATGGAGCAGTGCACAGCTATGGCAATGAATTATAGAGTAACTACAACTTCAATAATGATGCTGCAAGGTCACAATTAAGAGAACATGTTTCAGTAAAATCAAATAAAACCACAGAAGTTTCCTATAAAACCCCTCTGAGGAGAGGGGTACAAACCTTAATATTTTCATACCACACTGCTTGTGAATTTGGAGGTAAATATACCTGAATGAACTGGCGCTGTTCAGCCTTGAGAAAAGAAGCCTGAGAGGGGATCTGAACAATGTTTATCAATATCTGAAGTGTGGGACACAGGGGCAAATGGCCAGCCTCTTCTCTGTGTCTGTGGGGACAGGACAAGGGGTGATGGCCTCAAGCTGGAGCACAGGGAGTTCCACACCAATGTGGGGAAGAACTTCTTCCCAGTGAGGGTGAGGAAGCCCTGGGACAGGCTGCCCAGGGGGGTGTGGAGTCTCCTTCTCTGGAGATATTCCAGACTCATCTGGATGATGACCTGTGCAACCTGTCCTAGGGACCCTGCTTTGGCAGGGGGGTTGGACCTGATGATCTCTGGAGGACCCTTCCAACCCCTACAGTTCTGTGATTCTGTGATAGCGACAGAGTAGTTAAAGCAATCCTTGACATAAAAAAACAGGTAAAGGCCAGTCTGGACTTGCATTGGTGAGACTGACATTGCAACACTCTGTTCCATCCTTGCTTGATCAGAGGGATGAGAAAACCCGAAAAGAGGTCAGCAGTCAAAAAAGGTGACTGAGAAGACTGGGGAAAGGGCACACAGTGAGTGCCTGAGATGTCTTTTCAACAGGCAGATGGGAGCACGGTGTGCTCACACCTCAAGTGGGTCGGCACAGCCAGCTCAAACCCAGGAAGGCATCTCATGACAGGTACTGATGTGTATTTTGGCAGGCAGAGAGGCACCCAGAGGCCTGTGACAGAGCTCTTTGGCAGCACAATCTCCAATGCTATGCCATGTCCAAACTGTCCTGCTGTCTTTGAACAGATAAGCTCAGCTCAGGACTCACAGGCTCGGGGTTATACCAGGTCAAGAGGGAGCCTTGTTTCATCTGAGACTGGCAAAACTCACTGAGACATTTCACCTTCTGCAGAGTGAAGCGATGGCTGCTGCACTGGGCCAACCCATCATCACCTGGGAAACAATTATATTGTCAAATCTCCCTGTTTTATCACCAGGCTTACCCAATTTGTTATGAACTATTTGCATTTACAGAGACTGAGGAATCTTACCTGCCAGCTGAAAATCACAGAATCACTAGGTTGGAAGTGACCTTTGAGATCATTGAGTCCAAATATACCTGTTCTCTTAATAAATAATTCAATGTTGAGCTGTTAGAGAAGGTATAAGGATTGTCCACCTCAGAGTTCATAAACAGGTTTCAGTAGTGTCCAGTGCACGAGGTGACTCATGAGGGGCTGTAAAAGTGACTCAGCCTTGGATTGCCTTGAGGACCCATCTCTGCAGAGACAGCCCCTGGGTAGCTGTACAGATCACTCTATCACTCCTCTTTTCATCTGGACAGGGGAGAAAATATATATTGAGAGGCTTAGGAGTTGAGATAAGGACAGGGAGAGGGATCATTCTGCCATTAGTATCATTCACTTGCCTTAAGAAGTTTAACTTCTAGAATGTCAGATGTAGTGATCCAAGTCCTGGCCAAAGCCTAAATAGCATGCTTTTAATTTCAAGGCTTTAAAACCCAACTACCCAATCAACAACTGTGACATGGACCTGGCCATGCCCTTCATGCATTACCTGGGATTTCTTCATTTGTCTAACTACTTTTATATGATCAGTCCCGTGGTTATGCAAATTAATTACATTTGTGCCACTTGTGGATTATTTGTTCCCACAAATGAACATTTTTGCAGTCACATCTCTAAAGCCCCCTGAGTACTGGTGAATTAGTGGAGAACACCTGTATAAGTAGGTTAAGTTCCTTAAACCTGGGGGTGGATGTGACATTAGCTGGGAACTCAGTACAATTATTGTATTTATTTTAAAGGAGGCCTCTAGACAGCCCTGAGTTAGCTCTGCTAATGACATCAGGCAGAAAGGTTATATACTAATATGGAAAATGATAGTGTGGAATACATTTATCTTCACAGTTCATTCACGATGCTCCAGGGCATCACAGCTGCTTCAGGCTTTATTGCCTGTGAGTTAGGGACACCGCATCCACCAGAAATCAGTTAGATAATGCTGTATCACACTGCTCTCCCTCCTCCCCATTGCATGCAGAGCCCTAACATTGAATTAAGCCTAAATAGCTCAGAAATGGAATCGAGTGTATTGAAATGCATGGTACTCAAAGCTACAAGTAGCACAGCTGAGAAGGACTTGGGGATTCTGGTGGATGAGAAACTTAACATGAGCCAGCAGTGGCTCTTGCAGCTCCCAAGGCCAATGGTATCCTGGGCTCCATCAGCAGAGGGGTGGCAGCAGGGACAGGGAGGGGATTGTCCCTCTGCCCTCATGAGGCCCCAGCTGGAGTCCTGTGTCCAGATCTGGGGCCCCCAATACAAGAAGGATGTGGAACTGTTGGAGAGGGGTCAGAGGAGCCACGAAGATGATCAGAGGCCTGGAGCACCTGCCCTACAAAGAGAGGCTGAGGGAGCTGGGCTTGTTCAGTCTGGAGAAGAGAAGGCTGCGGGGGGACCTCATTGCAGCCTTCCAGTCCCTGAAGGGAGCTTATAAGCAGGAGGGGATTCAACTTTTTAAAAGGATAGACAATGACAGGACAAGGGGGAATGGATTAAAACTAAAGGAAGGAAGGTTTAGATTAGATATTAGGGGGAAGATTTTTACAGAAAGAGTGGTGAGGGGCTGGAACAGGCTGCCCAGAGAGGTGGTGGATGCCCCGTCCCTGGAGGTGTTCAAGGCCAGGTTGGATGGGGCCCTGGGCAACCTAGTGTAGATCCAGGCCTGAGGTTGGTGGCCCTGCCTGTGGCAGGGGGGTTGGAGCTCTATGATCCTTGGGGTCCCTTCTAACTCATACCATTCTATGATTCTATGATTCTATGATTCTATGCACGCACAGGCACAGCTCTGCATATAGATGCCTACAGACAAGGCAAAATGCCAGAAGCCTCCCTGCTTCACACAGAAAATATTTTCTGGGAAGCACCTGTTTTATACTCACAAAGGGATGTTGCAGCATCAAGTGGCAATGAGACCTGGTCAGGAGCAGGCACACAATGCACTACAAGGGTTTCCAGAGAGCCCCACGCTCCACAGCATCAAAAAGCTGCAATAAGGATCCAGAAGAATTAAAAGTGATGATGTGACTGGAGTAATCCACCTTGAGGCATAAGGACATTACACCCACCTTCTCTGTCAAAGTTATGTCAGCTCTAAGGCCTGAGCTAAAGCTTCCTGGCCTGAAAATGCTTCTAATTAATGTATTAGCATGAGGATGAATCAGACCTGTGCTTCCTCCTGCATCGCCAGTTCCAGTACAGCTGGGCTGTACTTGCAGAAGTTTCTTGTCACAAGTCTTACAGGCTTAATCAAATTCTTGCTCAAAAGCCTTGCTTAGCCTAACCCTAACCCTAGGGTTAGTCTAGCTAACCCTAACCCTAATTGTGTCATGGCATGTCAAACTTTATTGGGGAGGAGTGGGGGTGGAAAGGGGGATTAGGGTTAGGGTTAGGGTTAAAGGGCTGGAAAGGAGCCAATAAAGTTAGATATTCTAAATTATTTTTATTAGAATTCGTAATAGTCAGGTAAAAATGCCAAAGCTAGCCTATGATGATTCAATTCACAGAGTGAGAACGATAAGAAACACTTGCAACTACTGCCAATTTATGCATGACTAATGTGTACAACTAAGTCCTGATATGTCTATTAGACTGGCATTGTCAGTAACACAGAGCCAGGCAGCCACTAGAAGTCTGAATTTATGTACAAATAATGCACAGGAAATCTCCCACACTTGCAGTCTCACACAGCCTGAGCCCTAATAAACTGCAAAGGAAATTAGTTTCTTGACTGCACATGGGTGAACTGATGGAAAGCCTCTCCTGTTTATTGTGCTGCCACAACCTCCTTCAGTCTCACAGCAAGGAGACATCCACACACACTTTCTGCTTTGCTCTGTTCTTAGAGCAGCATCCTCATTAACTTTCTGTCTTACTCTCACCTGCTGGGTGGGATCTCATGCTGCAATACTGCATACTAGGCTTTTTGCCATTACCAACCCCCAAAAAAATGCTATTTGAGAACATAGTACAGTGCAGTGCAAAGAAAGCTAGCAAATTAGTACATCAGTTTGCACGAAGTGGTGTGTTGCTGTGGTTGATGAGCCTCTACTTTCAAATTGGATAAGCTCTGGGTAGTTAGAGGGAAATGATTTGACCGACTGTGTCATCTGCCTTGACAGAAAAGGAATTTTCAAAGTTTCTTTTTCACAAATTCCACAGGGCAAAGTTTCTAAACCAATATTTTCCCTTGTCTTGGAGACTCCTGTCTCTCAACTAGATAGTTTCAAGGGCATTGGGACCCATAGCCCAGGGGCAACATTGCCTGTAGATTGGTTTGGACTCTATTGATCTTGAAAGTCGATTCCAACCAAAACTATTATATGATTCTGTGATTGACCTGATGTCTGGGGACCACAGCACTGCCTAACTCTAGTGGGTCCCCTAAAATGCATTACAGCTGTTTTCCTGAATCAGTTTCCCAAACCAAAGACAACTGGTACAAGAGTCCTTGACTATAAGGCAGGAACCTTTAAGTCCTCCATAAAGAAGTCATATATCTCACAAAACCTCTGCCTTCATAAGACTCATGAATCCAAAATGACAATATAATAAAGAGCCATAGACACTGATAAAGTCCAGTATTTCTTAATGATGTGCTGAGGTTGCCCCAGAAGTCTAAATCCAGATTGCTTTCTGTGGAGCAGCTGCATAGGGGCCAAAAATTTCATCAAAACACATGCATTCGCAGACCTTCATATCTGAAAATAAACATTTTTCAACACAACACTTTTGTGTAAATAGTCTGGGTAGGCTTTTCTGATGACTAGAATCCCCCAGCTGATCTTTCTGATGATTATGAGATTATTCAAAACCAAGAAATCAAAACACAGCTGGTCAACATGAAAAACCATGAAGGAAATGTTCAAGTTTTTATTTTCTTGCATAGGTAAAATTTCTTTGGTTTTTTTGGTTTTTATATCATTATTTTCATGCACATGTCTCCTTTGGAACTTCTTTTTTTACATTTTGAACTTTACAAGAAGGCCATTGAAAAGTCAGTTCAGCTCACCCATTCAGGATGACTCATGAACATCGAGGCACTTTGTCCTCTTTGTACAACATCAGTCTTCCCTGTTTATCCCTGAAAGTGGCTTACATGCACCCTGAATTTATCTAAGCCCTCATAACTGCCCTGAAAGAACTATGTATCAGGGATTAAAATGCCATGGCACACTTCCCAGTTTCTTCCCACAACACAACTTAGTTGACCTATGTGGGTTTGTACCACTGAAAAATGAAGCAAGTCAGTGCAGAAACAGATCCAGGAAAATAAATAACCTTCCAAGCAAAAGGCAGATCAACTGCTCTGGAGATGTAAAATGGGAAAGACAGTCTGAAGAATATACTTAAGAACCAGAGAATGCTGAGACTGAGAGAGTGCTGTATCGGCATCACCCAGCTGAGCACTTAGTCATGGTTTTCTTAATAAATACTAGTAAAATGCTGGTATTCTTTTAGGGACACAATCAGGTTTTGAGTGTGAGGGACCGAGGTACAAATTTAAAATGATGATTTTAAATCATCCCTGATTTTTTCTGTCTGATGCAGAGCAGGAGTTGATACTCCTGCTGAGAGAAGTTTGTGACCAAATGGAGGTTTCCTCTAGATGGTGTAGTTATAAGCACAGTGGACAGTTTGAAAGGGAAAAACTAAATAAATATGAACACAAATTTTAGTGATTCAAACTGTCCACCTCTAAGCAGAGCTGTAAACCAGAAATTTTGGGTTCAATAAATATTTCATGAAATTAAATTAATTATTAATACTGCTCAACACAGACTCAACAACCCCCTGATTTCTTTCTTCATTGTCACCACTGGTTTTGAAGATAAGTTTGCTGAAAGGAAAATCACAGAATCACAGAACTGTAGGTGTTGGAAGGGACCTCCAGAGATCATCAAGTCAAATCCCTCTGCCAAAGCAGCTCCCTAGGACAGGTCGCACAGGTCAGTGTCCAGACAGGTCTTGAATATCTCCAGAGGAGACTCCACACCCCCTGAGCAGCCTGTCCCAGGGCTTGATCGCCCTCACCAGAAGAAGTTCTTCTGCTTGTTGGTGTGGAGCTTCCTATGCTCCAATTTGAAGCCATTAAAGTTAATCAAAGATAACTGGTGAGGTGGGCCTGCTGGTGTCTCCTAGGGAAATTCAGCCTGCATGACAGCTACTTCTACCTCCTGGGCCATGGGAAGCTGCAAGTCAGCAAATCACAAAAGCTGTAAAAGTTGTGGTAAGGGAAGACAAGGACACAAGCAGGGGAAAATTAGTGTAATCTGGATGACTGACAGAGGTCTCCTGTCAGTCAGTAACACCCTTTCCTTGCAAGTGCCTTGTTCTACCATCAGATGCTACCACATTGTGTGATTATTTTAGTAAATGCCCCTTTCCTGATAACTCTTACAGTTCTGGAATTTCATTACCCAGATGCTTCACAAACCTTCAGCTGTTTTTCAGTTTGTACATAACCATTTTTAAACATTTCTTTCTGTTCTAGTCCTATGACTTTTTGTAAATACCTTTTTTTCCTTCCCTGGTATTCACTTCTGTCACATAATCAGAGGCAATAATATGTCCTTTTGGTTACTGCTTTTCTGGGTTAAATAACAAAGTGATTTTCTTCTCTTTCAGGACATCCTGTTTTCTCTCTTTTCTTCCTCCTCAGCCTCTGGGGTCTTTTGTGGTTTGATTTCATCATTCCCACGTAGGAGCAACCAGAGCCTTACAAAGTGTTGCAGACAGGCTGTCCCACATAGAAATGCCTCATTTGTGCTTTTCCAATGGCCTTACCAACACTGATGGCTTCAAGTCTTCCAATGACCAACATCATCAGACTTTTTAGGAGAAAAAAAAAAGTTAGAAAAAGGATTATGTCCTAAGTTATAAATTAAAGACTCTACACTTTCTACATTAAATTGTAACTAGTTCATATTATTCCAGTTACCAAGATTCATTACCCTCCTTGTCCTCCAAGCTTCCAGGGTTGCCCCTAACGCTGAGTGTTCCCAAATTTCAGCCAATACAGTACTACTTTTTCTGATGAGTTGCCAAGGTAACTAATGAATCAGCCACTGTTGATGAAGACTGGGCTGAATACTAGTGTTGTAAGTAAGTTGATTTATGTTGCCCTCCTGCATGAAGCTTCTCATTTCAACACGAACATTGGCCACCTTTTCCTTCAGCTCCATGCTCATGTCACACTTTTTCAATTAATTCCCATTTTGCCAGTTTAACTAAGAATTTCCATTATAGTGGCATATCAGATGTTTTACTGAAGTCAGATTTCATCTATCCACTCCTATCTCTATATACCTATATATATCTGTAGATTAATTTTCTCCTATTTAAGTTTAACTTAAACTTCTAATGATATCCATTTAGTTTGGCAAAGACTACTTTTAGGGAAACCATGTTGCCATTCTAGTTCACCTTCCATTTACTAATGCCTCCTAACATTTTTTCATTTATTCTTTCTTCGAAAATATCTTCCAATGCTCTAATGTTGACTGCCTGAGCTACTTGGGAGGTCAACTCATTGCTCTCTAATTTTCTCCTTTCCACCACAGAAAAATTTTCTGCATGAAAAAAAATGTGCCACGTGAGTTTCTGCATATGACAAAAAAGAAAAAGAAAAAAAAAAAAAATACCAAGGTAAATATCACAAGAAGTTACTATGTCTAAGAATGTTATCTGGGGAACTAAAATTAGAGGGGCCCTTCTAGCTGAGAATAGCCAGGGGGTAAAAAAGTTGACTTACTGATAATTTTCTGAGGAATTTTGGATCAATTACAGAAGAATAAGAAAATCAGCCATAAGAGCTGCAATTAATCTGTTGATTTTATTCAATAGCTACTCCATCTATGCAGGATTCAGTGGACAATACATGATCACCCCAGTAAAAATGGAGACACGAAGAACTCACAAATTGTTAAACTTTACTGATAAGGGAAGTGGGCAAATCCCAGTTTCAAGCTAGAGTAGACAGGAAAAAAAGGGAAAAAGAAAGATATGTATATATTTTTGAGATCTCTATGTATTTATTAGGATGAAAGAAGCTCCACAGGATCCATTTTTCAAATAGCACCAGCCAGCTTTCCCATCCACATCCCTGAAACCTAGACAGTAATTAAATTTACATCTGAGACACAGTGCCAGAGAAGCCACTGCTTCATGGATTAGCAGCCCAGAAATTGAAAACATCCGTTTAACTTTGTGTAATCTTATTCAATAAACAAGATGTACTCGTTATTCTCACACTCTCCTTGGGTAAGATGCTGGCAAAAATTCAGCGTTAGTTTTGTGACAACTTGAGCCAGAAGGTTCACTGGAAATCATCACACTGTCTGTGCTGCAGAAGCACAGGGTTCAGTTCTAAGCAACATTTCTCAGGACTTGAGAGAAAATAAAAATAACCTGTCCTTTTACATCAAGACAGAGGAAGGGTTTGTTTCCCTTATACCATACCATAACTAATGTAACATGTAATGTAAATTAACAAACATCACATTACATACTAAAATATACACAAAGAAAAATCAGTTGTAAACAAAATTTCACTCTAAAAACCAGTTTAAGAATCAGAGGCCTGAATCCTGTGATGATGGAGAAATTACAGCTGGTACCAAGAGACATCTTTGCTTTGTCTCCCTTTCCTTCCTCTCAAAAATTGTTCTTTAAACTGTTGACATTTCTCCTCAAAAGTATTAACCATATCTCTAGACAGATGGTGTGATTCCAACTGCTACTAATATTATTAATGAAGACTGCTGGCTCATTTCCCTAAGGAATTGTAATTGATAAATTATTAGTTCTATCATCTAATGTAGTCTCCTTCCTTTGAAATGTGCCTGCTTCTTTGACATATGTCTGATTCTTAGGAACATTTCCAAGCACAATTGTTAAAAAATGCATTTCTTTCTTTCCAAATAAAATACTGCTCCCATTGCCAGTATCTAGAAGGTGCTGTTTTATTGTTATGTGCAATTGTATTTTATCCATGAACTGACATAATTTTTAAAAGCAGAACTCAAAAGTTGACCCTAGAAACACATAACATACCAAAAAAAGAAATTACATGAAGAAGTGATTCCCTGCTGGTTTTCTTCCTGTTTGCCAATTCTTACCATTTCACCAGAATTTTCACAGTATACGGTCGTTTTGCTTAAAATAACAAATTTGCCTCCTGGATCCAGTCTTGTTCAACATCTTTATCAATGATCTCGACGAAGGGGTTGAATGCTCCCTCACTAAGTTTGCAGATGACACTAAACTAGGAGGAAGTGTTGATCTGCCTGAGGGTAGGAAGGCTCTTCAGAGGGATCTGAACAGACTGGACCCATGGGCTGAAACCAATGGGATGAAGTTTAACAAGGCCAAGTGTAGAGTGCTGCACATGGGACATAACAACCCCATGCAGCGCTACAGGCTTGGGGGAGACTGGCTGGAGAGCTGTCAGGCAGAGAAGGACCTGGGGGTGTTGGTTGACTGCAGGCTGAATATGAGCCAGCAGTGTGCCAGGTGGCCAAGAAGGCCAATGGCATCTTGGCTTGTATCAAAACCAGTGTGGCCAGTAGGATCTGGGGAGGTGATTGTGCCCCTGTACTGGGCACTGGTGAGGCCACACCTCGAGTGCTGGGCCCAGTTCTGGGCTCCTCACCATCAGAAGGACATGGAGGTCCTGGAGCGAGTCCAGAGAAGGGCAACCAGGCTGGGGAAGGGGCTGGAGGGCAAATCCTCTGAGGAGCAGCTGAGGGAGTTGGGGCTGTTTAGCTTAGAGAAGAAGAGGCTGAGGGGAGACCTTATCACCGCCTACAACTATCTGAAGGGAGGTTATAGAGAGGTAGGTGATGGTCTCTTCAGCCAGGTGACAGGTGATAGGACAAGGGGCAATGGCATGAACCTGGGCCAGGGCAGGTTTAAAAATTTTTTTACTGAAAGAGTTGTCAGGGCCTGGAACAGGCTGCCCAGGGAGGGGCTGAGTCACCTTCCCTGGATGTGTTCAAAAAAAGGGTAGATGAGGTACTTAGGGATATGCTTTAGCTTAGGATGTGAATGGTTGGACTTGATGATGTCTTTTCCACCTTGTGATTCTGTGATTCTGTGAACAACTACATGTGTCAGGAAATTACATCAGAATCTCAGTTTTCATTACGAAGTAGACACATTTGTGTCTCATGGCTGCAGAGAAATACTCGATAGCATCCCGTGAGCAAGACTCAGATATCAGGGGAAAGAAAAACAGAATACAACAATCATTGTTTTGTAAATCACTTTGTTTTACCCAGTGTGGCTCTGTGAGCATGAGTAATATTTGAATGGGTTACTCTGGATAAAGAATAACGTGAAAAATATATATGTTTGTGGGGTTTTTTTATTTATAACAGATTTAGGACTGGAAATAAGTAGAGTTCCAAATACCTTTAATATATCATCTGAAAACGGTGACTTCAATGGATAAAAAGCTTTTCAATTGATAAGAAGATAACTGAAGAGACACATATCTCTTACTAAAGGTTCTGACTGGTTTTAAGAAGCAGTCAACATCCAGAACCAGACTTAGCTGAAAAGATAAACCACATGTTTGTTGTATTTTGAGAAAATTGTTGTATTTTGACAAAATTGTTGCATTTTGACAAGCCTGATGGGAAGCTGGACACACTTACCAGCAAGGAAAGGAAACTACGAGTTTGGGAATCAGCAAGATGCAAAGCATGACATTACATCATACCACTTTTGCACATGAACCAGGATGTCTCAGCGATGCAAAGAGACAAAATGACTCATACACATCTACGCTGGACTGAGGTTGCCCCAGGAGAGTATTTCACATGGCAACACCTATAACTCAACCTTAATGATTCTATGAACTCTGTCGGCAATTGCTCACCAGAAGAGGAGGTTGTGATTCCAGTCTGTAGGAATAAGAAAAGCCAAGACCAAGAAGAAAGCCTGTAGGTTGCATGTGGTAGCAGGAGAGAAGTCCATCAGTCTTGGATTTGTTGCTGAAGGCAAGAAGCAGATAGAAAATAAATTCTTTATGTTTAAACTCTCAAGCAAATTTAACTAATTGTGGCAATTCGAACCTTCTGTAGTTCAGTATCAGGGCCTGCTCTCAGACACAGAAATAAGGCTGTAAACAGACATTTGGGAGCAACTCTCTTTTCATGTCAGTTTTCAAAATGCTGTCATCATATTTGCGTTTATTTTTGGTGGCACAGCAAAAAAGTTCCCTCAGCATCAACAAGGACAAGTGCAAAGTTCTGCTCTTGGGTCAGGACAGTCATTGTTATGAATACAGGCTGGGGAATGATGAGATAGAGAGCAGCCCTGTGGAAAAAGACTTGAGGGTATTGATGGGTGAAGGGCTGGAGGTGAGGCAACAATGTGCACTCACAGTCCCGAAGGCCAGTTTCATCCTGGATTTCATCAAAAGAAGTGTGGCCAGCAGATAGAGATTGGTGATTCTGCCCCCCTACTCTGATCTGATGAGATTCCACCTGGAGTACTCAACACAAGAAGGCCATGAACCTCTTGGAATGGGTCCAAAGGAGGGTCATAGGGTGATCAGATGTGCTGGAGAACCTCTCCTACAAAGACAGGCCGAGAGAGCTTCAAACTGGAGAAGGCTCAGGGGAAACCTAGTAACAGCCTTCCAGTTCCTGAAGCGGCCTATAGGAAAGCTGGGGAAGGACTGTTTGTAAGGGCATGTAGCAACAGGGCAAGGGGCAATGGTTTTAAACTAGAGCAGGGTAGGTTTAGATTAAACATTAGGAAGAAGTTCTTCACTATGAGGGGTGGTAAGACACTGGAACTGGATGCCCAGGGAAGTGATGAAGGCCCAATTCCTGGAGACATTTAAGGTCAGGCTTGATGAAGCTCTGAGCAACGTGAGTTAGTTAGTGTCCCTGCTTACTGCAGGGGGTTTGGACTAGGTGACCTTCAAAGGTCCCTTACAACCGTACTCATTCTGTGATTCTGTGATTCTGCCTGCAATTAGTCATTGGATAGGGGTTCAAATATAGCTCCACTGACATTATCATTTCACAGTCACTTTATATCTATTGATACTTTGATTCAGCAGCCTCATTCAAATTAATTTTTATTTTATTACTCCATAACACACAACCCAGAATTTTAAACATATACAAAAGAAACTGTATCTTCTGTGGCCACTTCTATGTTCCCAGGGTTCACGTGGCAAAAATCTTTTGTCATTGTGGAAAAGCTGTGAATTGTAGTTGAAAATATCTTTTTAATTTAAAACTCACACTTCCAAGCCTTTTGTGCTATCAGCTACCATCTTGCTGACAACTCATATGATATGTGACTGTGGCAGTATGAGAGGCCAATATCAGAAATTATAAATCCACTTTCCTCTTGCTTAACCCCTTCATGGCTTTTCTTTTTCATACTTCCATGGCCTCAGCAGCCTGCATTACTGGTAATGCAGTCAGGCAAGGAGATGCCAAGTGCAAACTCAGCACTAGGATTATTGCAGAAGTGGGGAAACCCCTCTCCTGCCTGTTTCTTTCATAGAAAATCCAGGAAGAGGTCATCCAAGATCTCTGGTACTATCTCTTTTCTGCAAATTTTTGGAGCACCAAAGTCCAAAGTGACTGAAGAGCATTTATCCCAACAGAGCAAGTTCAGGTAAATCAAAACACCTACAGAAACTTGACACGTAGACCAGCACTACTACAAATCATCTCCAATCTGATGCATGGTATTGCATGGTAGAGATAAGAGTGCCTTGACTTCAGCGGTCCACATCAGGTGGCCACAAAAAATGCGATGCAATTTTAAGAGGATAATACAGTTTCCAGAACATTGAAGAATGAAAGTGTTTGGTAGAAAACGTTATCGGGAGTCCTGGTTGATGACAGGTTGGCTGTGAGCCAGCAGTGTGCCCGGGGGGCTAAGAGGGCCAATGGGATCCTGGGATGCATCAGGAAGAGTGTGGCCAGCAGGTCTAAGGAGGTGATCCTCCCCCTCTACTCTGCCCTGGTCAGGCCCCACCTGAAGTATTGTGTCCAGTTCTGGGCTCCCTGGGATAAAAAAGACAGGGATCTCCTGGAGAGAGTCCAGAGGAGGCTACAGAGATGATGAAGGGCCTGGAGCATCTCCCCTATGAGGAAAGGCTGAGTGAGCTGGGACTGTTCAGCCTGGGGAAAAGAAGACTGAGGGGGGACCTAATTAATGTTTATAAATATCTCAAGTATGGGATGCAGGGGGAATTAGCCAACCCCTTTTCAGTGTCTGTGGGGATAGGACAAGGGGCAATGGCTGCAAATTGGAGCACAGGGAGTTCCGCACCAACATGGGGAAGAACTTTTTCATGGTGAGGGTGACAGAGCCCTGGGACAGGCTGCCCAGGGAGGTGGTGGAGTCTCCTTCTCTGGAGATATTCAAGACTCCACTGGATGCCTGTCTGTGCAATATGAGCTGGGGAGCTGCTTTGGCAGGGGAGTTGCACCCGATGATCTCTCGAGGTCCCTTCCAACCTCTGTGATTCTGTGATTCTGTGATCTTCTTCTGGAGAAGGACAGAGGTGAAAACCTGAGAACTGGATTCTTACCAGTTGCCATCCAAGTTTCCAGCATGCTAAGAAAAGGGAATTTACTTAGCTGCACAACTCTCGATTCACAGAATCACAGAACCACAAGGTTGGAAAAGACCTTTGAGATCACTGAGACCAACTATTCCTGTCCTAAGCTAAACCATATCTCTAAATACCTCATCTACCCAACTGTTAAACACATCCAGGGATGTTGACTCAACTGCCTCCCTGAGCAGCCTGTTCCACATCCTGACAACTCCTCCAGTGAAAATTCTTTTCCAGACATCTGAGCTGACCCTGCCCTGGCACAATTTGAGGCCATTTTCCCTTGTCCTATCACCTGTCACCTGGCTGAAGAGACCATTGCCCACCTCTCTACAAGCTCCGTTCAGGTAGTTGTAGGCAGTGATAAGGTCTCCCCTCAGCCTCTTCTTCTCCAGGCTGAACACCCCCAGCTCCCTCAGACGCTCCTCAGAGGATTTGCCCTCCAGCCCCTTCCCCAGCCTGGTTGCCCTTCTCTGGACTCACTCAAGGACCTCAATGTCCTTCTTATGGTGAGGAGCCCAGAACTGGACACAGCAGTACATGCTTAGCATTCACTTTGTATGTCAGTGGAGATGTGAGGATGGAGTATGAAGACCGATGGTTTAATGTTTAAGTAAATATGTAAACATTCATGACCTTCCTTCAGTTGATGGAACCATTTTGGCTCACACTGGTAACAGATTTATAGCCTCTCTGAGATTGCTCTCCAAATACTGCATGAGGATAACACTTTGCACTCTCATGGTGTATTTGATTTTGAGACCTCAAAGCATCTTGCAAATGCACAATAATCTGTTAAGCCTCACAATGCACCCCTGCATAATAGCACTCTGAGATTGTGTCTATTTAATGGAAGTTACAAATGAAGTACAGTGATGTTAATTCATAATGTCAAAGCAAAAAGCCATGGCTGCAGCATGCTATCGATAGAGCCACACCAAGAGGAACACTTAGGCCAAGCAGTAACATCTCCAACATTTTCTAATCTCTGGTATGACATGAAACTGGAATAACTGCTAGAATTTCAGCCTGTGCCTGCTGTTCTGTTGTGTAAAGAGAAAACTTCTGTGTAACAAAGCCTGTGGTGTAAAGTTCAGCTCCTGCAGTGGACCCATAAAGACTCTATTTTGTGCACTTAGTGGCAGTGGGAGCCCAGCTTGTTGGAGGACACGTGACTTCATGAACAGCATGGAGTGCAGCAGAGGTGGCTTTTTTTCCAGGAGCGTTTTCTTCTCAGGCAATCTACTTTATGCCTTTCCTAGCTCATTTCAGACATTTCCTGTAAATACGCTAGCCCAAGGCAAACACAGAATCACAGAATCACAGAATCACAGAATCGTAGGGGTTGGAAGGGACCTCGAGAGATCATCGGGTCCAACCCCCCTGCCAAAGCAGCTCCCCAGCTCATATTGCACAGACAGGCGTCCAGACGAGTCTGGAATCTCTCCAGAGATGGAGACTCCACCACCTCCCTGGGCAGCCTGTCCCAGGGCTCCCTCACCCTCACTGGGGAAAAGTTCTTCCACATGTTGGTGCAGAACTCCCTGTGCTCCAATTTGCAGCCATTGCCCCTTGTCCTGTCCCCACAGACACTGAAAAGGGGCTGGCCAATTCCCCCTGCATCCCATACTTAAGATATTATAAACATTAATTAGGTCCCCCCTCAGTCTTCTTTTCTCCAGGCTGAACAGCCCCAGCTCACTCAGCCTTTCCTCATACGGGAGACGTTCCAGGCCCTTAATCATCTTCGTAGCCCTTCTCTGGACTCTCTCCAGGAGATCCCTAGCTGTTTGATACCAGGGAGCCCAGAACTGGACACAACACTCCAGGTGGAGCCTGACCAGGGCAGAGTAGAGGGGGAAGATCACCTCCTTCGACCTGCTGGCCACACTCTTCCTGATGCATCCCAGGATCCCATTGGCCCTCTTAGCCACCAGGGCACACTGCTGGCTCATAGCCACCCTGTCATCAACCAGGACCCCCAGGTCCTTCTCCACAGAGCTCTTCTTCAGCAGGTCATCCCCCAGCCTGTACTGATACTGACGGTTATTCCTCCCCAGGTGCAAGACTTTACACTTGCTTTTATTAAACCTCAAACACAGACCATTAAACACAGACTATCCTGAGTTGGAAGAGACCCATAAGGATCACAGAATCCAATTCCTGGCTCCACATAGGCCCAGCCAAGTCAGAGCATGGGACTGAGCACATTGTCCAGATGCTTTCTTTACCTCAGCCCAGCTTGGAGCTGTGACCACTTCCCTGAGGAGCCTGTGCCAGTGCCCAACCCCCCCTCTCAGTACAAAACCTCTTCCTAACATCCAGCCTAAACCTCCCCTGGTGCAGCTTCAGGCTGTTCCCTCAGGTTCTCTCCCTGGTCACCAAAGAGAGGAGATTGCACCTGCCCCTTTGGTCCCCCTTGTCAGGAAGCCACAGACCATGATGAGGTCTCCCTTCAGCCCCCTCTTCTCCAGGCTGAATAAATCAAGAGACTTTAAGCCTCTCCTTGTAAGACTAGACTCCAGTAACAATACCCAGCAAGGAGAAAGCCTTGCAGACTCTGCAGCTCACAGCTCATAGATGCCACGGGTGGGAAAGCACCTTGTGAAGACAACGCTGCTCAGATGAAGAAGTGTAGGAGGAAACACCAAGGGTTTATGGCATGTATGAAAAAATGCAGAAAGTACCTAGCAGTTGAGGATGTTATAAAACAAATTTAATTGTCCATTTCCCTGAATAGTGTCAAGGAAGCAAACATAGCTACACTGGCCAGAGAGACGAGGCCACAGAACAAAAGATGCCAAAAATGTTGCTGAGATCTCAGTGAAGTGTGGGATGGCAAGGAAGGAAGTCTGAAGATGAACAGATGGTGAAGGAGAAATGATTGACTTTGTTCGTTATGAAAAACAAGAATGATGGGTTCCAAGGCTTGCCACAATCAATACCCTTTCAGTCTAATTGCTCTAATAAATTCTGGAACTGCTGCTTTCAGTCTGCCCTTTTCACAAGCAAGAGACACAGAGATGGCACAAGCCCAAGGCAAAACCTGCAAAATGACCTTTTAGATATCAGTGTCTATCATAGTGTAACAAGCCTGGATTTCTCTGATCATTCCCTCCTTTTCTTCTCCCTATTACAGACAGTGCCAGAGTATCCTCCCTGGTACATCAGAAAATTTACCTTCTTGGTGAGAAAGGGTCCTGAGACGACTATGAAATGGCACTACTGAGTTTCCCAGGCATTTAAGTACATCTGATTTCTTCTTCCACCAATCCTCTCCAGATTTTTCTGACACCCCAAATCTTTTTATTAAAACTCCTTAAAAGATTTTATGAAACTTATTAAAAATGCAAGAAAGGACAAACTACAAAAAGATGTTGAAAAAAAAGTTAATCTAAATTATGTAGCATGTGTATTGCATGTAGCAATAGGACAAGGGGTGATGACTTAAAACTAGAAAAGGGCAGGATTAGGTTGGATATTAGGAAAAATATTCTTCAATACGAGGGTGGTGGATCACTGGCACAGGTTGGCCAGAGAGGTGGTGGAGGCCCCATCCCTGGAGATATTCAAGGTCAGGTTGTAAGGTGGGCATTAAGCAACCTGACATAGTGAAGTTGCATTATCAGTGACTGTTCTGTGGTGCAAAGTCTGAAAAAGTGTGGCTTGTCTCATTTTTAAATTAATATGAACAGAGGAAAAAAAAAAATCTAGCAGCTATATATGTAACAGTCTTTTCCTTCTCTTTTTAAATTATTTAATTTCTGAAAGAAAAAAAATCCATGTAGCAACAAGACAAGAACTCAGCAACCCATTAAATACCATTGCTCTTTCATCTTCCAAGCCAGTCTTGAATCATAGCATCTGAGAGAGTGAAGATAGAAGCAGCCGGGTCATCTCACTGCCTAGCACAGGATTATTCCCTCGACAGCACCTTGTAGCGATTTTTATCAGTCTGACATCAATTGTATGATGTAAAGAGGCTTTCACCACTTCTTTGATACAATTGCTGTTTCATTAGAAAAACATCTCCTCTAGGAATTTTTCTTGATCTACATCTGAAATAAATTTCAGTAGTTCCATTACATTATTTATGATTTGGTTTTCACAGAATCACAGAATCACAAGGTTGGAAAAGACCTTTAAGATCATCAAGTCCAACCAACTTTCTTACACAGTCCTCCCCAATAGCCATCATGGCTTCTCATCACAGCTGTTTTTTTTTGATAAAAGTTGATTTTAAAAATTGACTTCTGTAGTATTTTCTGTTTTATTTACTTCATGCAAAAAAATAAGCAATAATACACTAATTCTCCAAGTCCAGTAATGCAAAATTAGAGGGAAATGTTGAAATAGGGAAGGCAAACATTAATAGACAAGCAAAACATGAAAAGAATTCTCATATTCTGTTAGTGGTTTACTTGCTGATATCTGAGTGTGTAAGTCCTTGTTTCCACTAATCTGATATAAGAATTGCTTGAAATGACTGCAAGGTCACATCTTATTAGGGCAATTAATGTAATATTATAGAAAATAGATAATACCATAGACAGTTCCTAACATATTATGATGGGTCATGTAGAAAGAGTTCATATTGTTTTCACATGCTTTGATGGACTATTTTTACTCCTTTTTTGCAAAGTGAATGACAAGGGGACAAGAATGCAGAGGTTGCTGAATGCCTTGTATGTCCTTGAATGCTCTTTCCTATGAATTTTGGTCAAAAATCCCACCAAATTCACTGTGAGGTGTTCTGCAGTTATTTTATTCTCTTTAGTTCAGGACACTGAATCAGGCCCTTAATCATCTGCAATTTATCAGGAAAAAAATGGCTGTAAAAAATAAAGGTATAAATGATCTTTTTTATATTTTTTAATATACTTATTGTCATTTTTTGTGCAATAGTCCATTTAATTCCTGCAGAGAACAGGGACAAGGGTTGCCCAGAATTTCAGGTAAGGGATAGCTGTCCATACTTGAGATAAGTAATGAAAGTTACTTGTCTGTGCTTCTACTTCACGGTCAGAAGTTTCTTGATAGTCTGCAATCAAGTTCTTTCTCATGAGCTTTGAGGTAACACAAAATCTCACAAGAGATGAGCTTTGAGGTGTCATGTGGGCCACTAAACAGAAGGTTTAAATCTTTAATTTTCTTCTCCTCTAAAACCTTATCCTGAGCATTTCAGGTAACATAAGTTTTGTAATTCAGTCAACAGCTGTAAGGACTATATCTTCACCAGCCCAGTGCCCCAGAAGCTGTGACATCCCATAGCTAGCAGGGATATCTTCAGCTGCTTCCTGAAGAAAAAAGCTCCTGATTCAACTGACGGAAATGACCTCTCCAAAGGTAAATGCAACCTAAAAAAGAGGAGGGGATTTTGATTCTCAGCGGGAGGTTGGATCCTCTCAGTGTTCCCAGGTTTTAAACCTCATCATGCAAGAGAAAGCTCTGTTAAAGAATAAAAAGCCATATGTGAACATTTTTAGTAATGTTTTCCATCCCATTCAGGCTGCATGAGGCCAGAGAATGGGACCTGATTCCCTACAAACCAAGTGACAGTTTGATGGTGTAGGATGGGGCTACACCTTCTCTTGTCACCTGAGCTTCTGATGGCTACAGCACAACACTGTGGGCTCAGGGTGAGCAGATTCACTCCTGTTACAGAATTACAGAATCACAGAACATTGGGAGCTGGAAGGGAACAAAAGATCATCTTGTCCAACCCTCCTGCCAGAGCAGGATCACCCAGACTAGATCAACAGGAAGATGTCCAGGCAGGTTTTGAATGTCTCCAGAGAAGGAGACTCCAAAGCCTCTCTGGGCAGCCTGTTCCAGTCTGTCCCAGTGCTCTGTCACCCTCACAGCTAAAATGTCTCCTTAAATTCACATAGAACTTGCTCTGCTCCAGCTTGCACCCACTGCCCCTTGACCTATCACCGGCCATCACTGAGAAGAGCCTGGCCCCATCCTCAAGACTCTTGTCCTTTACATATTTATAAACATTAATAAGGTCACCCCTCAGTCTCCTCTTCTCCAAGCTAAAGAGGCCCAATTCCTTCAGCTGTTCCACTCCCTTCATCACCTTGGTGGCCCTGTGCTGGGCTCTTTCAAGGAGTTCTGTGTCCTCCTTGAACTGAGGGGCCCAGAACTGGACACAATATTCCAGGTGTGGTCTCACCAGGGCAGAGGAGAGGGGGAGAAGGACCTCTCTTGACCTACTAACCACCCCCCTTCTAATACTCCCCAGGATGCCATTGGCCTCCTTAGCCAGAAGAGCACATTGCTGGCTCATGGTCATCCTGCTGTCCCCCAGAACCTCCAGGTCCTTCTCACCTATGCTGCTCTCCAACAGGCCAGACCCCAACCTATACTGGTACCTGGGGCTGTTCTTCCCTAGATGCCAGACCCTACACTTGCCCTTGTTAAATCTCATTAAATTCTCTCTGTCCAACTCTCCAGCCTGTCTGAGTCTTGCTGAATGGCAGCTCAGCCCTCTGGGGTGTCAGCCACCCCTCCCAATTTTGTGTCATCAGCAAACTTGCTGCCTGGACACTCTATTGCCTCATCCAGGTTATCAGTGAACACATTGAACAGTACAGGTCCCAGTACCATCCCCTGAGGGTCTCCACTAGATAAAGGCCTCCAGCCAGACTCTGTCCCATTGATCAAAACTTGCTTCATCCTTTCAACCAGCTCTCAATCCACCTCACTATTCGACCTTCCAGACCTCTAGTTCTTTGAAATAGGACTATTATCCTAAACAAGTAATGGAGAAATATCCCAGAGGACTGACAGTAGTATTGAATTAAGCTGTAAAAATTACCCTTTACTGATGGGAGATGTTTTGACTCCCTGGCAGGTGATGGGTTTTTTACAGTTTTTAAGGGCTGAACATTAGGTTACTCAGGGTGAACTAGTGTGCAAAAAAAGAGTTCATTAAGTGCCCTAATGTCCCCAAAGGTTAAAGTAATTTAAGCATTTATCTGCCATTGTACTTTAAAATGTCTTTCTTTGGGGAATTCCCCACCACACCCCCCCCCCCCCCCCCCCCCCCCCCCCCCCCCCGTTCAAAAACAGCTTTACCATGCAAAGAATACAATCTGTTTATTTAGTAATGCAGTTTTAAAAGACCACATAAAGCAGGGCACATTCCTATTAATTCACTCCCATTTCACTTATTCCAGATCCCATCTCCCCTAAGTACATCACCAAAAGCATACATGCACACAAACACAAATCCTGAAAAATTAGGGATAAAACACGAGTGCTTCAAATAATTGATTTTTGTAAATTGTTATTTATTCTTTGTATTCTCTCACTCTAGCGGTTTCTCCCTTTGGTTTTTTTTTCCCTTCGCTTTTTTTACGCTCATTTTAAAGCCCTGGAAGACTTTTTTACAAAGATTATATTCAAACCGGCAATATTAACTTTTAATGTTTATCTTAATGTAACATTTCATACCCTGGGAAAATCTTTTTATTCCAAGATGACATTATCTACGGTTTACAAAATGATTACGATGATTGCTTGGAGGTCTTGGCTTAGGAAATCTAGGCTTGACACACATTACTTCTATGGAAAAATAAATTTATCTCAATTGGCTCTTAATGTCATCTGAAGAAAGGAACTATTTAAAATTAGCTGCCAGACACAGAAATAATCTTACCTGGAGTAGCATATATTTCTTGGCGACACGAAGTGGCTAACCTGGCCTTTGGATAGTGCAAGTATTTTAGTACATCTTATTACCACCTGGAATATATTTCAGACAGGTTTTGTACGTATTCTTCTCATGCATTCAGTGCCATGACCTCATAGTCTCAAAATGTTTTCAGAAAACAGGTTGCATTGTGCTGATGACTTTTGTGGGGCTCTTTGGAGAGCTTTACAGTATCAATACAACAAATTAACTGAAGTAACATCTGTGCTAATTACAGGCAAGTTTAAAACTCTGAGGCTTGTGTTTAGTTTTTCAAAATGCTCCTGGACTCGGCTAATTACCACATGCTGTCACAGTGAGAGCAGCCAGGTCATGTTATCAAGACCTTTGTTGTCCAATGGCAAAGAAAATAATGGGAGGAAAATACTCAGTGCCTGAAATAAAAGTTGTGGGTATAAGATGCCAAGTCCAGCCCCTTCCCCTCCTGAGTGCCAGCCTGGTCCCAGAAGCAGAAGAGTGTATTCAGATCTGATAATTAGCCCTTGGGCATTTGAAAACTCTCTGAGACTTAATTTGTTAGGCAGGTTTTATAAGTGTCCCCTCCTGGAATGAAGAATCCTGGAACTTGTGTGCATGAAATGTATTTAGTTTTATTCGGTTCACTCTGTTCCAGATAAGGGATTTGAACATCGCTTTCTACAAGTGGGGCCCCTGAAATGTCACTGCTGGCAGTGACACAGACACCTCCTGTTTGAAGGCACTCTGTTTCCATCCCCATCAGCCAGCCCCTCCACTCACTCATGGTGGGGTAAGGCTGGGTGAAAGAAGTGAAAGCAGTGGCCCTATTCCAGCGTAAGAGCTCCTTCAGGTCAGAGCCAAGTTCCAGGGAACTCAACAAAGTCAAGGATATGTGTGGGAAACAATAGAGTGTAGCATTTAGCCTGACACAAAAAAAAAAAACCCAAACAACTAAAACACCAACAGCATCAGGTGGCAGCAGCACAACCTGAACACAGTACTCTTTATCCTAATATTTTTGCTGAATGCTAATAATTTACTATGTACTCCCGAGCACTGCCTGGCTTTCCAGTTTCCTAAGAGGAACTTGTCGTCACTGCAATGCATTTACTTGAAATTCCACCCCCAGGAAAGACAGAGAGATATGCTCCACCTTCATTTTGACACATCATCCGTGGCATGCACAAATCACAAGCTTTGAATGTCCACAATCACATGCTCAGTTATCAGCCACACAGATCGTCGGGCATGCTCAAAATGAAGCTGCTTTGTTCCGCTCAGGAGCTCAATAATATCCCTTATAAATCAGAATTCCTTGTATGGTTTCCTGCACTCCTCCCAGAGATCCGTTCTGCAGAAGGCATCCATACAGCTGTTTTGCCTCTTTGTACTGTTATACTGCTCCGGGAGGGGGGATGGAGCAAGGGGAAAGAGAAGGAAAAATTTATGGGTTATGAATATTGACGGAGAAGATATTCTTTGTTTACTGAAGTCTTGTTTACATAAAAGCTCGTCACAGGCCACCCCCTAAGTCTAGAGGTCCTAAACCAGTGTCAGTGAGCTGTCTGGGTATTTTTTCCCACGTATTGCACTGCTATTCTGCTGACAATAGAGACCCATTAACGTTTGGCCCTTCAAGTTAGCGCAGCCCAAGCCTCAGTGGCAGGACGTCTGCCCAATATGTAAAATAATGGAGTGAATGGATTCCTGGGAAACAATGATAACAAGACCTGGCTGAGCTAACTGTGACAGCATGTGGTAATTTTCCAGCCCGCTGACCCTGTGAAGAGAGCTTGGAGCACAAAGCTCAGCCTGTGGGGCAGGTTGGTCTGAATGGCTGCAAACAAGTGCAGGCTGTCTGATGATGTCATACACGCAATTTGACAGATGGGGCAGGGTTTTTGTTTGTTTTGTTTTTGCTTTGCTTTCTTTTAGACTCCAGCTTAACTGGTTTATTTTTGCCCAACGCATTTACACATCACGGTTACGACACCGAAAGACGCGGCCGCTTTAAAAGCACGCCTCAGAAAGCATCACCGCGTCTTAGGCTTAAGAAACAGCCTTATTTACCAGTGAAAAATGGTATTGCTTGCACAGCGAATGCTCTGGGAATGGCGGGAGAAAGTTGCTATAGAATGATGCATTATCTCTGTATGCAGCCCTGGGACTGTGTTTTGAACCTAGCTCCCCGCTGAATCCTAATACGCACTTTGAATAGCATAAAGAAGTATTGTTATTGCCTCGGTCTAGTCATTACATCAGAGGAACAGACAACCAGAGATATCTAACCGGGTTACTGATTCAGATTCTGTGCCTGGGAATAAAATGGGTTAAAACAAGTTTGTGTGTGTGTGTGTGTGTGTGCCACAGAGCTGGTTCGAGGGGACGCAGTTCTAAACACGCTGTAAATGCGCCTAAGTAGGAGCACATGCTACAACAGCTGCATGCCTCCAGGAGAGCGCCTGAGAGTTCACATGGAAAAAGATGATACAGCCTAATTAGTCATGAATCATCATCAGCACGGCTCCTTACCAATTTATAGCAGAATAAACATTAAAAGCCAATTCTGTGTTTGCATTTGAAATCACAATACAGGTATAGAACACACTTATGAAACTTTTACCAGCTATAAGGGAGGACCTTTCTTTATACCCCAAGGAGAGGATGCTATGCAGAAATTTTAAGCATATTCCAACTGCATCTTTCTTTCTCACTTCCAGTGCTGTTTATCTTTTTGGCTGTGCCCAAAGCACTGTGAAATAATCACAGAATCACAGAATCATAGGAGTTGGAAAGGACCTCGAGAGATCATCGGGTCCAACCCCCCTGCCAAAGCAGCTCCCCAGCTCATATTGCACAGACAGGCGTCCAGACGAGTCTGGAATCTCTCCAGAGAAGGAGACTCCACCACCTCCCTGGGCAGCCTGTCCCAGGGCTCCCTCACCCTCACTGTGTAATGATAAAAGGAAGAAAAGTTCATGAGTAAAAAACCAACATACATTGACTATGGTGGAATTTTCTCCAAGCCTGACATAGCCAAAGTTAAGATAAACGCAGGCAATATTTTTAAATTACTAAGCACAGCCTGACTAAACAAACTAGAAGGCCAAATTTTGAGAAGCGTGTTTTCCAACTTGCTCTCATCATTATTTTTCAAGCAGAGGAACTGTTGGGAGGGATAACTTTTATCACAGCTTGAAATTATCGTTATCAAAGATGTGTATTATGTCACTGCCTTTTCAGCAGCCGAGGATTCAGTTCCTATTATATTAAGCACTGTACAAACACACAGTGGCAGGCTGTCTCTGACCCAATGAGTTTTCAGTGCAAGAGGCAAATTGAATACAGAGACTGGTAAAAAGTCTCTCCATACGCTCGTTAAATCCCTCACATCCACGGTATGATGGGAAGCACCATGATTTTTTCAGAATAGGGAAAAAGACTTTGACCATCACTTGAACTGCAGCTTGATTCTACTGCTGAGAAATTACTTTCTGTCTCCGTTTCATTACATTCTACTAGAAATGTGAAGCAGCATGTTTGTGACATTGAAACTTCAGTGACTGGAGAAGAGATGAGACTGCAATACATATGTTGTTTGTAATAGCAGTTTCTAGGCTGTAAAAAAAATATATCCAAATCTCTGTGAGCTTTGCCTTTTCATTACTAATTGCTCTACAGGAAGAAAGTTTCCAAGTTATGGGACGTGTGCTGCCTCTTGTTTAATACTTAAAATCAAGACTTTTCTGCCCAGGAGGACTTTCTGCTGATCACAGAACTAGAGAAAGTCTGAAATAGATAATTTTCTTATTTTTTGCATTTCTTTGTTGGCACTAGTGAGTACCTTGGGGGAGAACAACCTACATTAAGGGTTCAGCAGCCTCAACTGTTTCAATGCCAGTGTCAGGGTCCGTGAACGCATGCATTCCAGAGACTTCCAGGAAGACCTGGGACAAAATAAGACATCGTTGATTCATTGATGGGAATTCATCTTTTTCAGGTGAAGAACTCTGAAGTGTTGAAAAAGACACAACAAAACAGAGCTATGGGAACTGACAATTCAGACTTGCACGTTGGGTTACCACTCAGGGAGCAGTAACCCAATTGTAGAGCTGGAGAAGTCAGTGAAAGATGTTGCCATTCACAATAGGTCTTCCTTCAACCCCGATGGACTTGCAATATTAAACACGAGCTGAGGAAGCTGGCAGCAAAGTCAGGAAGTTTTTTTGTTTTCTTTTGGGGTTTATTTGTTTTCCTTTTGTTTTTAAATTTGTTGAATGCAGCAGTGCTGAGATACTGACAGGCTGACTCCTGTTCTTACCTATGCCATCAGAGTGGTTCTAAAGAATGTTTATAAATAGGGTCATAGGTGGTTTATATATATATATTTATAAAAATATCTATTTATAAAAAACTTAGGGTTTTAGTTAATTATGTTTTTTGTTTAATTATGGTTTTTATATATAAAAATCATAGTAACAGAGACTGCAGCCTGCACACCATTCAGACGAGGGGAAAATAGCACATCTTGGCTTACATGGAATGTTTCATCATTAAAACATTTGTCATGGGGCAGAAAATGACTCATCAAATCGCAATTGGCAACTTTTTCTTTTAAAAAAAACCCCAACAATTATTAATGTCTTCATTTCTGAGCAAGTAAATGCATCAAGTGCTTAATTTTTAATTTGGTTAGAGAATTGTCTGCAGCATTATTATGAATTATACATACTAAGTAATTTTAATGTTAATTATTAAAGTAAAATATAATACAAGGTATAATTAAATACTGTAAATTTTATCTATTTTATTATGACAAACAAAAAGTTACTGGTTTTAAAATATGAAGAATAAAGACAAAATTCAGCTGTTTTAGCATGCTATAGATGCATCTTTGCTTTAAAGCAGGCCCACTAAACCTCCATTAGGTATAGGGAACCTTAGTCCCAGCTTGTCTAAACTGATTTAGTATAACAAGTCAATCATTTTTCACCAGAGGATGAGTATTGGTTCCTACAGGCTCTATTCCTCCTGCATGTGTATGTTACCAGAGAGTAAGTTTGCAGCATTGTTCCAATTTTTTACGTGCATTTATATTACTTCTACTTCATAAGTACATACCTGCATAAGCATCTACCTGCATGAGTATAGGTATTCTGCTTACATCTCAAAATTGGCTGTTCCTTAACTTCTGCGCTATGCAGCAGTGGTGGGGTGCTCAGCAGTCCATGACTTTGAAAGTAGCACCTCTTCAGCAGAGACAGGACACTTTTAGGGCATATTTTAGGAGTTCTGTGGATTCCCTCTCTGTACCTGCAACTTCTCCAAACTGCTGATTTTAAGGACTGCATGTACAATCCATAGACCATACCTTGTTCCCTTGTCAAATATACCAACAGCAGAAAGTGGTGGGATCATAGAATCATAGAATCATAGAATGGTCTGGGTTGGAAGGGATCCCAAGGATCATAGAGCTCCAACCCCCCTGCCACAGGCAGGGCCACCAACCTCAGGCCTGGATCTACACTAGGTTGCCCAGGGCCCCATCCAACCTGGCCTTGAACACTTCCAGGGACGGGGCATCCACTACCTCTCTGGGCAGCCTGTTCCAGCCCCTCACCACTCTCTCTGTAAAAAACTTCCCCCTAATATCTAATCTAAACCTTCCTTCCTTTAGCTTTAATCTATTCCCCTTTTCCTGCCATTGTCTACCCTTTTAAAAAGTTGAATCCCCTCCTGACCTCTATATTAACTTCTTCCTGATCATTAATCTAGAGTTTGTATGGTATTACCTACCTGTATCACAGCATACAAGTGTGGACTAAGGAAAAAAATTCACTCCCCAGTAACTACATTGCTGTGCTTCTGATAGCCAAGGTGGCTTCGACCCAGATCTGGATCCAACTCATCTGTTTACAAAGAAAAGTTTGAATGTGAGATCTCTTTTTGGAAGGACATGCAGGGTATTCTTTATCAGGAGGCTTGTGCTTACATAGCAATACAGCTATGTTTCTAATATAGAGTTCTCAAAATCCAAGTTGAAATGATTACCTAATTTTCAGTCTGTAAAGGAAAAGAAAAAGGATATATGGCCTTGTTTATGCACAAAATTGGTTTTAAGTCAATTAAACTGGCGAACCCCCCTATGTGAACACATTTAAATTGGTTTACATCTGGCTTGTATTAATTTAACTTCATTCAGTTTTCACCAAATCAATGCAAATGTCTAATTAGCTTAATGGCTCTTGCTCTTCCAGAACAGTACTCTTTCATTCTCAACAACAGGGAGCTGTTTTCATTTCCTACAAATTCCAAAGGAGGTGTCGAGCTTTTGTACAATCACTTTTACTATTTTTCTGTTCTTTCCTTTGATAATGTAAGAGCTGGTTCTGTGCATTAAGTAGCTGAAAGTGACAGGCTGTGTGTGAGGGCAGGTGCAAGGTAACCCCAAGAAGCTTTTCTGCATTTTTAAGGACTTGTACAAAGGAATGCTCAAAGACAAATACAGAGCAGGCCACTCATGCCAGCTTCTGGGTATTTTTCAGGTGTTAATTTCTCCATCTAATCTCCAACATTTGTTCCTTGTCAAGCAACCCATGTTGCCCTTTCCCAGGCATTCGTTCTTTTCATTAATTGATGTTGGGCTTAGCTATTTCTTTTCCTGCCAATTAAAGTATTTCTTGCTTCAGAATAGCAAAGTGACTCATGGTTTTGTCTAGGCTGATAACCACTTCTCCTTTGAGATCCTTGCAGCAGAGCTATGAGGTGTTTGCTTTGTTGTCATGCATTCATTCCCCAAACTGTTGGCATTTAGGAGCAAGCTTATGGGAGAACAAATCCTGAGAAGTGCTGTAAACCTGATGGAATGTGATCACAGTCAGCAGCATCACCCAGTGCTCTGCACTTCACAGGATCCAGCCTTGGACTTTACTTTTACATTTCTTTTTAAAAAAGAAGAAAACATCTTTCACGCTAAAGCAACAGATTGCACATAATAACTCTGCCCTGAACTCCCAGCGTGTTTGTTTTCTGAAACACACTGTTCCTTAGAAAAAGACAGGAACAACACAAAAAAATCCGTTTTAGGACATTTTTTTTATGTAATGGATTGGATGCTGCGAGAAAAGGGGCTGAAGGCAGCGAGTTCATCCCCAGGCCTTGGGAACATCACACACTTACAAACACCAACGAAGCAGTTTCCAGCTTTACCAAAAGCAGCCATTATGTGAAACCCTTTTCCATAAATCATTCTAAAACTATTTTCAATAGCAATTCAATATAAAACCTACTTTTGCAACCAGGCATACCCGTGGTATGGAACACCGAAGAAAACCATGAAAGCTGCTTTTGTTAATTCACTCGGGAAATATAAATAACTGGGGTAGTAGTCAGTTGCCTTTGACATGGGGGAACTGCTGGAGAAATTAAGATGCCAAAGGATAGTCTGAAATATTCTGTAAATTGCATACTGCAAGCGCTGATGGGAACCACTCATCCATTGTTTGAAATGATTGGCAAATGAGTGAGCACTTTATGGCCAATATTGGCCTTGCCCATCATGGCTGTAGGTTCCTGAAAATTAATGCATTTTGCTGAACTGCCTGTGCTGTTGCAGCCAGGAAAGCTCTAAAACAAAATCCTGTTTCCACTGTGGAAAATACAATTCAGTTTCCATTGGAAATAGATACAGCACTAGGAAAACATTGAGCAGTGTGTGTGACAGCACTTCTCTTAAGAGATTTGGTTAACCAACCCTCTATGAGAATGTTTTTCCCTTATATAGTTCCCCTATTTGATATCATCGCTCAAACACCTATTAGATAACATGCCATAGCAGAGAGGAATAAGCAAAGAAAACTTTAGGGAATTGATAACAAGTAAGATCAATTCAGGATTCTTTTAAATTCAGACTTGCATGTGCAAGCATGTTCATATATCTAATGTTTAACTACAATTATATATATGTTGGGGTTTAAAATATGTCTTTACATGTTTACATAAACAAGTAATAGTTACAAAACAGTCCCTTAAGACCATGGCTGGTCACCGCCACTAATTCTCTTTGTCAGGAGTAGAACATGCTGGGCAGCATGGGTGTTTGACACTAGCACATCACATTACTGCATGCCAGACAATATCTAGCTCTCATTTCTTTCCCCAGAGGTGTGCAGGTGTTGTCCCTCCTACAAAAGTAGTATCCAGAATATACATTAAAGAAACTATTAACTTAAATATCAGTTTTTTGATCACATGGCATGTGTCACTGTGCTGCTTGATAAGTCTCTCCAGGTTTTTTGTGCATGTGTTTTAAGTCACACAGCTGAAGCATGTCCATCCATTTGTGTTTAACTTTCTGTTACACAGAGGTAAATGCAAATGTACACAATCACTTACCCTGCTACCATGGAAAGGGAGAGCAAGGATATATACTGCATTCCCTAAACCCACCTTTCTTTTTTGCATTTCGTTTCTCAAAATATTCATTGAAGATGTCATTCCTCGGGGTGACCTACACAAATCAACACAGATTAACAAAACAAACAAAAAAAAGAAGCTTTGATCCAGGCTGAAGGCTGCTCTTTCTCTGGTAATAATTTTTTTCTAGGCTGGATTTTTGTCAATATCAGATTTACAACAGCCCACATTTGCCATTCTAGGCTGAAGATCCAGAAGATAAATATCCTGTGAACAGTATGTGACTGCTTGATGACCTTTCTGCATGTTCAGAGCAAGCTCAGCATTGGTTTACCTTTTTCAGAATTGTATGATTATTTCCTGATATGTCTTACAACACTGATGCCAGCAAAGGATAACGTGATAGGAGTGACAGCGCTTTGAAATCTTATCCAAGCCTGATTAAAAGCTACAGTAATTCAAACTTTCTTTCTCCTCTTTCATGATACAATTTAAATTGGGTAACACTTATGCCTTCTTGTTGGTTGAGTGAAAAATGACATCTCCTTCAAAGAGAAAATGGCAAAAATAGATGGGAAAAAAAAACCCACTCATTTTGTAGGTACGAAAACCATTTTACCGAAACCCTGAGTCTTTCAAGAAGGCATAATCATCACAGATGGCCCACTTAAGGCTGTTAATGTATAAAGTCTTGCCTGCTGTGCATTACAAGGCTATAATTTTCATCTTGGGGTTCCTATGACTAAACAGCTCAACCTGGATCTTTCAGTTTATGACATCAGAGAAATCCTCAGTGAAATTATAACCTTGGGAATACCCTGCAGATGCTTTTATTTCTACCTATAAACTACTTACATATCATTGCAGAGCAAGTTAAAAATAAGTAATAAAATACTGTAATACTTATTTAACATATGAGAACTGTTTCTTGACTTACATAGTTCACATCAGTATCAGTAGTTTAAAAGAATGTGATGTTGCCTTTTGTGGGGGTATTTTCCAGCCACCTGCGGTCTTCCAACAGAATAAAATTCATGATCCCTGTGAAATTCATGTCCAGCTTCATGTTCACCCTCAACACAAGAAGGACATGGACCTGTTGGAGTGTGTCCAGAGGAGGCCACAAAAATGATCAAAGGGCTGGAGCACCTCTCCTATGAAGACAGGCTGAGAGAGTCGGGGTTGTTCAGTGTGGAGAATAGAAGGCTCAAGGGAAACCTTGTAGTGGCCTTCCATAGCTGGAAGGTGACTATAAGAAGCTGGGGAAGAACTATTCCCAAGGGCATGGATGAGGGGTAATGGTTTTAAACTAGAAAAGGGGAGATTTATGTTGGATATTAGGAAAAAGTTCTTCAAAATGAGGGTAGTAGATCACTGGTACAGGTTGCCCAGAAAAGTGGTGGAGGCCCCATCCCTGGAGACATTCATGGTCAGGCTTGATGGGGCTCTGAGCAACTTGATCTAGTGAAGATGTCCTTGCTCACTGTATGGGGGTTGGACTAAACAACCTTTAATGGCCCCTTCCAACCTGACACATTTTATGATGCTATGATTCTATGACTGAGCGACCTACTTTGGGTTACCTCTGCACTGAGCCACCTGCTCAGCAATTTTTCCTGTGCAACAGCTACTAAAAGGTAAGGAGCATGCCATGCTCAGGAAGATCTTCCTCAACAGTAACTCGTGCTTCTTGCCTGACAGATGCAAGCTTTACCTCTGGTGCAGGACTTTCAGTAGACTCTTTTTCCAATGCACACCTCCCCCATCACCCCGATGCTCTTGCTCTGCTTGCTGCAGTGAGATGTTAAGGCACTTTTCAGCCAAGCTGCTAAACAACTGAAGACCTCTGGTCTGGCCAGCTATAGTCAGCTCCTGCAGATGTTTAATTTCTGGCCCTGTCTTGACCATAGAATCATTTAGGCTGGAAATGACGCTTAAGGTCATCAAGTCCAACTGTAATCCTCTACTTCTCAACTGTGCCTATGCAAGGTATGCCAAAGACTTTCCCTCTTCTAAGCTGATTCTCTGCTTAAAAAAGCTGAGCAGACATTCTATTCATCACTCATCCTGGTCCTGCCTTCTTCCTCTCTGCTACAAGAGCCAGACCCCAGCTGAGGCAGACTCTGAAGAGGAATTACAGAATATGAGGCAAATTGCAATTTCTGTCTACAGAAACTTCAGTTCTGTCTTTTGTGGATTTGAAACCAATCACTTAGGAAACAACTAGACTTTCATTAACCCAAAATTACCCAGATTTTCATAAACCCAAGATTTTTTCATAAGTACTGACTTATGAAAAAGAATTTTGCAGTATGTATGTGGGTGATCTGCAACTCACTGTTTTGTGACTACTTGACATTTATTCATCTGATTACACAACCAGTCTCTGCAGTCATATGAGGACACTAACACTCCTCAGTTCAATAACCAGAATCTTTAAAGCACAAAAGTTTTTATAGTAACTAAGCACCTGCAGCACTCACATACTCTGAAAGTCATCTTCTGGAGAGCGCTGTACTTGATGATCAAAGTTTCCAGCAATTCCTCTGTGTGTGATGTTGTGTGCAGTATTATATGGTGTAAAGAAGAGCGTGAGACCTACAGACCATCATCCACAGATGTCAGCATTTTTTATTATTTTTTAAGTAACAATATTTGCTTTTATGGTTTGAGATTTCTTTAAAATGTTTAAAATTTTCCTTCTTTAATGCCTATTAAGGAACAAAAGAGAAAAAAATAGAGCATATGGTTGCTACAGCCTAGAATTGTCAACTATTGCAAGAGTTTGGTCCCTTTTTTTTTATTTTATGAGGTGTCAAGCCTCCAGTAACCTGCTAAAAATCTGTAGCTCACAGAAGTCATAAGTATCACAATTTTCTGTCCAGACTGAGCATTCATGGTCAGAACAACATCCTCCTCGGGTCACACTATATTGTTTGACCTTGGTTGAACTGGTAATCTCCCAAAATTACTAAATTTTATAAAAAAAAAAAATGTTAGAACTGACTGTATAGAAAATATCAAAACACCATAGAAATGACCAGTTAAGTTTTCACATTACTTTCATGATGTAATGCTACAAGGGCTGATTTCTTACAATTTTAAAAAGGTTAATTGTTTACTATAAAAAGACAATTTCTGCTGGTTTGGGGGGAGGGGGAGGTTAATGTTTATAAATGTTTTCTTTTCTACTTCTGATGCTCTGATTCAATGTCTCCATTGTCTACAAGTAGCAGAGTACTGGAAACCAGAAAACTTATTTTCACAGGATTCTAACTGCAGTGAAATCTCCCAAGAAAACCCAACATCTAGGGTTGATTCAAACAGAAGAGAGGTTTGGAGAGACAGGACAGACATTCAAAGAAGAAACTTGCAATCTTTTGAGTACTTCCCTGGATCACATCACCGCATGTTCAGAGGCATGCCTGTCACCTGTTATCAGCATTTGAATTATTTCTGTTTCATCTTACCTCTGCTTCCATTCCACTGTCCTTTTTCGAAGGTGTAGGAATCAGGCCTTTGGTGTTATTTGATATGAAAACAGATTAAAACTGGTTTTGTTCCACAATAATGCCTTATTTTTCCTTTATTATTTTTCTTTTATCTCATCAGGTTTGCATACATTGGGACTTTGTTACACTAGTGAGTGCACCTAAGGATGTTGTCAGTGTTTCCATTATCATTCATGAATCATGATTGTCAAGGGTAGTATTTCAACAGTTGTAAATCTCATCTTGCTGAAATGAAACAGCCTGGGTTGGAACCTCCTCTTTTCCTTCTAAAATTGGATTTAACCCATTAAATCTCTTTTCTTGCTAGTTTTTTGAATGTTAAGAGGCATATAAGTAGGCTGTCTCCTCAGGAAACACTTGTCTGAAATCACCTCAATCACTTCACTGACCAAGAAAGGAAAGAGCCAGGAAAATATTACTGAAACATTATTAGTCTTGAAACTGGGCTCATGGACACTAGCAGAAAAACATTAACCCTATTCTGAAAGGCCATCCTCTTCAGTAACCGTTGTCTTTACTTCAGAATTGAAGATGACAGTCCTCTCCTCTGGCTCACCTGGTTTCAAGTTCCATGTCACTAATGCCATCAGGCTTCCCATGCTCTCCACTGACCTCCTGCCTCTCCTGTCCTTCTCACTCTCCCAATCAGCCAATCCTGGCTGTTTGCTGAAGTCTAAACACGGATGGTGTTTGGAATCCAAGGCTTCATAAAAAGTCACCAAAACTCTGATTGATGTCTCTTATCACCAGACCTATCCCTCTGTTTCTAGTGCCAGTGCAGAGGACACATTCTGATGCTTTTATACAAGTCTTCTTTCTTTCTTTCTTTATTTCTCTTAAGCTATTTTCTGCCCAAATCCAAATCATGCAGCGCTCCTGCAAAACTTCATCAGGCAGCATGCTGTCTGCAGTGTAAGAGGTACACAGGTTCTGTGTGGACTCCTGATTGGGTTAGTCTAAAAACTAAGGAACTTCCATTTTAGCACTCCATCCATACTTTTTCTGCCATGAGTTTTCACCAGAAGGAGTTTGAATTACTTTCTCCAGTCATTCTGATCCTCTTCCTCTTTGCTGTACCAAGATGTGGAGTAGAGATCCCAAACCTCCCTCATCAATTCACCTCAAGAACTATTTTATGACCCTCATATAACACTTTACATGACTGTTTAATTTCCTATTTAAAACAAATTAACTGTTGCATGCTCTAATCAGCACACAAAGGATCCCAGATCTTGTCTGGAAGCATGTGGAGGTTACTGAGAGGTTGTCCAGATTGATGGCTGGGCTGAGTGTATGACCTTAGGATGAACTTTGACTAAACTTCACTCTTTGTGCACTTGGCAGTCTGTATTTGGAAAGCCTCAATTGACTACATTCAAGGTATTAAATATAAGGCATATGCTTTCCACAAGCTTGGACCTTCTTTGTTTTTACAGAAGCCAAAAGCTTCATCAACCTTATTTGTATCAGTTATATCAATTATTCCATAACTGTTTCAGTCTGCTTTGTTGTGCATTTATTTCACTAGAAGACTAT
The DNA here is from genome assembly GCA_020800305.1 of Porphyrio hochstetteri. Classification (NCBI taxonomy): domain Eukaryota; kingdom Metazoa; phylum Chordata; class Aves; order Gruiformes; family Rallidae; genus Porphyrio; species Porphyrio hochstetteri. The sequence continues at coordinate 4,977,523 of CM036938.1, read as the reverse complement.
GTCAACCACTGTGTGCTTTCTCACCATTTCTTCTTCTAGACTGTGTATTCTTACCTTCATCACCGTGGCAAGGTTGATAAGCAATAATTATGCCTTGGATGCTAAATCTCCACATCAGCTTTGCAAGATTTCTTTATACTTAAGGTCCATTTAAATCCCACCTGTCTCAGGAGGTGACATTAGTGTGTTTTTATTTGGATTTTATACATGCATTGTAGACATATGTGTGTGTACATATGTAACAATAAGGAAAGATTTTTCAGCTCATGAGGGGCACACTTTCACAAAAAGCACTTGGACACACATGGATGATATCATAAGACAGCAGAGAATTATTGCCATGAAGAGGCAAAACACAGATCAGAGCGAAGACTTGCTTTGACTGGGAAAATTACTTTTACTAAAAAATACCTTTTAAAAAAAAAATTCCATTATTATTTATTAAAGATTGTGATATCACAATGGATAGTTCATGTCCAAAAATTTTTTTCTCCAGAATGTATTTTCAAAAATACCTAGCCTCCTAACCAAACCACAAACTTCACTCTGCTGTCACTAAGGTAATCATCTTCCAAAGTGTAAACAGGGCTACCAAACCCCATTCTTGGAAACAAAAAAGACTTTTATGCAGTAGTTTAGGTTCTGATGTTAATTTTTTTAGCAGCACACAATTATTTTTTTAAAATTATTTATTTAAAACTTTGCTATAAAAATATTTAACCAATTTTCCCCCACACCACTCCTAAATGAAGCAAGCAGGTCCTGCTTTGCTTTTTATGTATTGCTGTTAATGTTAGTCTATTTAAGAGTCTTAGCATGAAGAAAAAGGTAAGGACTGCTCTAATCCTCAGGACTAACATCATTGTTTATCTACCTTGCATAGATATTTACTGCACAAATATGTATAGTTGTACATACACAAAGGAGTCAAAAATCAGGTAACTTGCATTCATTCTGTTTCAAAGACAAGAAAGCACTGCAGATGTTGCCAAGTTTTAATTAGGATTAAGAAGCTGAACTAAGTGTCTTAAGAAGCTTTTTTTAACCAATATTTAGAATAGAGAAATTGTAATTGAACATGCATGAGTTAAAAATAATTATCCTTGCAAACCAAGCATCTACCATAGTTTTCTAGGTATCAGCTTAAGAGCCTTTTGAAATCAGACCAAGAAACCATAATGCAGCAACACCAGCAGGACACAGGAATGGATGATGATCAACAGCAAAGACTGGTGGTAAGAAAGGTCAGACCACACTTAAGCAAACCCAACATTCAGATCCATCAGGAACCACTGCGGTTCAAAGCCAAGGCAAACTGAAGAGCAGGTTTATGGCCTGGATGCAGCAGTGACCCAACAGTGGGGACTGATATGTGTACTGGGTGGACCAGAATCACAGACCATTTCTCACTTGACTGGGACTACAGGCTGTAGCCAGCATGTAAATACACGACTCCACAAGGTCAGGACTGCAAACAGGTTTTTAAAGACTGGTCCTGCTTCTATATATATTGCTCAATAGAAAAATAGGTTAAATAAATAAGTGCAAGAAATAAAATTAAACAAAGTCTACTAATGCATGCATTTCATCTTGCAGATTTCCTTTTTCCTTAGCTTACTAGACTTACTCTTCATGACAGGTCTGAATGCATCAGCAAAGCTTGCTTTGCTTTGAGGAATGAGGCTAATTAAAACTGTTTTGAAAAATGAGCCAAATTAAAAGCAAGGAAATATTTAAAACATCTTTGCAGTGGTAATAATAGTTTGTCAGGCTTAAAGTGAATCCTTACAAAATATGTTCTGGCCAAAAAAGGTTTCACCAGTTATTCAACAATGTTTTGGGAATAAGTGGTACTAATAGAGTTGTCCCAAAAGTGGGGTCGTTACCCAGTGTGCAGCATGTCAATATACACCCAGAGCAGAGGGACTGGATGTATTCATGTCTGCGCAGAGTCGGGTGCTGGGTGGTAATTCCTCACTAGTCCCCTACACACAAAATTTGCCACCTATTTATCTTGTCTCAGAGCTAGAAAAAACTGCCTAAATTTACACTAATCAGTTAGTAATTACCACTTCATCTACAATTGGTCAAGCATATTCAAATTAGCATGCATGCTCCTTGAAGATGGGGGTAGGAGGGGGTCATTTGCATAGGCCTTGAATTGGGTGGGTGGTCGATCTCCTCCTGCCACCTTTACATGTCCCCCAGTTTCTGTTGCCTTCATGCCCCAGCTCTGGCAGCTGTTGGGGTTGATTGTTTCCTCTGTATCACCCCCTCAGCTCTTCTCCAAGGATACTTTTTAGCAAACTTGCTCCTTACCAGTCCTTTGGCTCTTCTTCAAAAGCAGAGTTGTTAGCAAAGCAAGTTAGGAGGTGTTAAAATAGCACGTAGATATGGCACTTCAGGACATAGTTTAGTAGACATGGTGGTATTGGGTTGACAGTTGGATTTGATGACACTGTTTAGTTTTGGGTTAAATGTACTAACCCAAACTCATTTTTGTCCCTGTTTTCTACTTTATAGTTATCCATAGAGCTATAAATATTTGTAGAGAAAGGGGGCTGTATGATAGCTAGTAACTTAAGTACAATCAGCCTTTCTTTCATTCAAAAGAACACAAGGTTACCTAACATCTGGGTTACTACAAATAAACTCTACATCTCACAATACTAGACGATGTCTCAAGACCAGAGTTCTGAACACTTTAATGGGCTATGTGGACACAAAAGGATTGCCAGCTTAGCTCCTAGCTGGAGGACCTTTCCATCAGATTGTCACCTTCACCACAGAAGCACTATTTCCCCTGAAGAACTGTTACAAAAATCCTACTGACTTTACTGACACGGTCTAAGGCATGACCCAAACACCCAACCTCATTTCCTGGGGTTCTGCAAGCTCAATTAATCCTTTTTTATTTCTGTCTGGTCAGACTATTTTTAGATTTACATCTCTAATTAGCTATTCTGTCCTCATCTCCCTATACTAAGCAAAATCTAAATTTTACCTGTTTCTAAAACTGTCTCTGCACCAGTGGCCCCACGACTAAGTTGTCATTCCTTCTCATTATGCTCCCATATAAATCTGCTGCAGGTGACCAGGAAATTGGATGTGGTTGCCCTAATTAACTTCCCAGATTGCCTCCTGGAAGAACAACCTGCACATTTCCACCATTCTCTACAAATACAAGATAAAAACATGGAAAAAAAAAAAAGAATCATTTAAATCATGAAAGGAGGAATCATATGGAAATGTTTTAAATCCCTCAACTAATTGCTCAAGGAAGATTGTGATGCTCAATAAAGGTGATAGAAAATTACATCTGTGGAGGTAAAAAACCAAATTTGGCTGTTTCTAGTAAAGATAAACTTTGGAATTAGTACAGCCTGGCACCTGTCATCTAGGCAACAAAAATCCCTTGCAACGTGCGCTCGCAACTGGAAGCTGCATAGTGAGAAAAGCACAATGAGCTTGAAAGACAGAGAGTAAAGATTAAGAGCAGAATGGCACAACACAGAGTGATTAACCAAAGCCCATACTGGGCTATCTGGAAAGTGTTCTTTTGGGTGTTGTTTGTGGACAAAGAAGACAAAGTGTCTTTGTCACATGGCGACAGGCTATGAGGCACGCGGAGGATATCATCAGGTAATGCAGAACTCTCACTGGGATAATTTACAAGGAAAACCCATTCATTGGTTTGTCTGCTCTATATGAGATGTACAGAGTATATAAATGTCAAGACTGACAACACCTTAGTGGATTTTTTGTTCCTCTTTTAAGTAGAGAAGCTTAAGGAGGTTTACAACTAAACCTCATTGAATAACAGTGGATTAACTGTCATAGTTAATTGTAGTGTTAACTATTACATTCATTATCTTCATATTAATAATAGACAGTTGTATTTGTCTATTGGCAAATTTTGTTTATGGACTTGTTTGTCCATAATCATTGTCTGTATGCATCCCAAGGAGAAGAAGAGCAAAACCAGAAGCTGGCACAGGACAGGTGTGCTCAGCCCAACCCTTGGAAGTAAGCATTCTCCTCTGCATTTACAGAAAAGGCATCCAGATTACACAACACATGTCTGGTGTATTCCTGCACCAAGTGCATGATGATATTCCACTTTGATTTCAGTTCATAGTATTTTTAAATTAAGTATATGTCCCATCCCTCAGTCCTCAGTAAACACCAATTTATAGTTTCCCAACTGGTTTTCTTACATTCTGGCCACCTTATCAAGACACTAGTTGATTATTTTCTGCAAGACACCTTTTTTCTGTTTATAACAATCACAGTTGTAGTTCAATTGCCAAACATATCAGGCCTGTAGCAGCAGAACTTCAAATTGCCCAGAGAAATACCACAAGACTGTACAAATTTTGGTGCTCTGGTAGGCACAGGATTTCTTCTGGACAATACCTGCCTACTCAGTTCTCATGCCAACTGGTCATTCCACTCTGAAGATGTTGGCACTTTTTCCAGTCCCCAAAAAGGGGCACGTTCCCTCAAAAACTTAAGATCAAACTTCTGGCACAGAGTTACAGCTCGTTAGAGCTCACCTTCAGAGAAATCCCCTATTGCAAATGAATGAGGACACAAAAGATTTTGTATTCCCAGCACACGTGACATTAGCTTTTCAATCAGTTGCTCCTCCATTGATTAGTTAAACAGACCAATGAATGTCAAGCAACCATCAATGCTTGTGATATTTTTTCAAAGTAAATGACATACATGTGCAATCTCTTTGCTTTGGCTATGCAGCCTTTGAGGAATTTGTCTCCTCTGAAAGCATGGGTACCTCTTAGGTGATACTCATTACCAACTCAAGCATATTCTTCAGGTGGCTCCACTTAACTGTACACCTTAGTTGTGGAGTCATTTCACTTCCATATCGCACGCTCATCCCTGAACTGTGGTTCTTTTCCTGGTTGCAATACAATTCCCTACAAAATCCCTTACATCCCTCTTTGTGGTTGCTTTTCAAAACCTTTCCACACTAAAACTTTACTGCTAGAAGCATTTATTTCCATCTCACTGCTTCAGGCCAGGGAAGTATTCAAATGACACCCAACTCAATATATAACAATCTTCAGTACTTTCTTATCATTAAGAAAAGCTGAATTTTGCTTGTACTTCTTTTTAAATTCTTCTGGTGGGCAGCAATTTTCTCTCTCAACAGATCCATGAAGTTTGCTGTCACAGTCTGCTTTAGAAAGGAGCTTTCCCACGGGCACATTGAGTCTGTAAGACTGTTTCTCAAATTTCTCCTTAGAAATTCTCCTTCCTGGTGAGCACATCCCTACGTAAGGTCTCTCAGATCAGAGGTAAGTACTCTTGCAGGTCGATGTGATTGTAACTTCACAGGTTGTAAGTCTACTTGCTTGTGTAAGATGGAAAGAGGAGTCTTCCCTGAAGACACTTGAATCTTACTTTCAAACCAAAATGAGCAATATTACCAAGTCATGTGGTTTTCAACCCTGGCCACATAATTTCTCAAGGCATCTAAGACTTAACTCTTCTTTTTTACAGCCTCTTTTAAAATATAAATTCCCCCTCTCTGCACTATAACTGCTCCTTGCAGACTAGTGCCACTGATGAAACATAATTTAATTTCAAAAAATTATTTGGCAGAGTAGCCATAATATGATGTAAAAGCTTCAAATTGATGTTTGTTTTAAATATCACAGGGTACTTTTTATATGCTAATGAAAGAGCAAATGCCTCTGAGAGGGAAGAACATGTTTGAGGTTTAAAATATAAATGAGAAAAATCTTCAGCCTGGGTAATACAAAGATCCACTTCAGTGTAAGCGTATTCACTCTTCATTTCCTGGCAAATCTTGGGCAGGGGGGAGAGGGGGAGGGCTGATTTCACAGGGTACTCAAATGTGGTGTAGTTAGGGAGAGTGTCATGCTTTCATACTTTATCTGTAAGGTCCTTTTATTTCCCCATCCCTGTAAAACAATCTGTTATTAAGCTGCAGGCATGATGGTAACCTGTTATTTTAACACTAGGTCTTTGACTCACTGGCACTCAGGATCTGGAATTCAGGACTGTGGCTCTTAGCCATCACAGGGATGTAATGTTTGTGCTTTCCTTCTCCAAGAGCAGATGCACAGTGCTGCACCCTTTCACATTACCACCTGCACAGGCATCCTGCCCACTGAACAGTGCTTGAGCGTAAGAATTGCTTGCAGACTTCCCCACAGTGTGACATTGAGTCTGAGAAGATTTGAAGTGTACTCCCTAATTAGAGTCTGTTTCAAACCTTGGTTTGTGCCAATATATTCTCACACAGGTTTCAAACCACCCCCAGATCAGGCTGCAAGTTTGTAGGCATTGCATTTTCCTAAAGAATTTAGAAGCATTATTGGTCTGCCTGGCTGTGTCTACTTTTGAGCTTTAAATTTTCTTTATAGCAGTTTCTCACTTGACTTGAAATGTCTCAGGTAATCTACCACATTAATACCTAAACGCTGTGTCAGATTGGCCTCCTTGCTACCCATATCCCAAAGGTTGGACCTTGCAGGTCCTTGCATTACCTAAAATGACTGCTCTTTTAATGTAATAGAAATTTGCTACTGGAAGAATAGCAGCTGCTTCTAGAAAGTAGGTGTGTCACAGAATCACAAGGTTGGAAAAGACCTTTAAGATCATCAAGTCCAACCATTTGCAACCTAAACTAAACCATATCCCTAAGTACCTCATCTACCCTTTTTTTGAACACATCCAGGGAAGGTGACTCAGCCCCTCCCTGGGCAGCCTGTTCCAGCCCTGACAACTCTTTCAGTAAAAAATTGTTTTCTAACATCCAATCTAACCCTGCCCTGGCACAGCTTCATGCCATTGCCCCTTGTCCTATCACCTGTCACCTGGCTGAAGAGACCATCACCTATCTCTCTATAACCTCCCTTCAGGTAGTTGTAGGTGGTGATAAGGTCTCCCCTCAGCCTCCTCTTCTCCAGGCTGAACACCCCCAGCTCCCTCAGCCGCTCCTCAGAGGATTTGCCCTCCAGCCCCTTCACCAGCCTGGTTGCCCTTCTCTGGACTTGCTCCAGGACCTCAGTGTCCTTCTTATGGTGAGGAGCCCCCTCTTGAATGGAGAGGTTAGGTCATCTGCATTTTAGATAAGTGCAGTAATTTCATCACACAACCTTCTCTTTATTCTCATCAAGGTTAAGCTTCCTTTTAAACAAACGTTGTCCATGATTTTGGTAAGACATTTTCTCAATGCCAGGTTAAAAAATAAAATAAATTATATATCACAGAATCTCAGAATCATAGAATTTAAGCCTTGGAAGAGACCTCCGGAGATCATCTGGTCCAACCTACCAGGAAAGATGGATGGAAGGATGGATGGATGGATGGATGGATGAATGGATGGATGGATGGATGGATGGAGAGAGAGCTGATATATATAGTAAAACATTTTGCTTTAAAAAATCATTTATCTACAGTATAGTTGCAAACCTATCAAGGGCAGGGTAGAAAAAAGAGACATTCCCATTTGAGAAAGAGGTTATGGTGATGACATCAGGATAATTCTCACTCTTAAAAAACCATTGTATTAAACTATTGTAATGGACTGTTAATTTGTCTAAATATGAATGGAGTGTAAGAAAAAATTGTGTTCTTGGTTGGCTTTTATTTGCCTGGAAGAAAAATTGATTGATCCATAATGATTTTTAGCTCTGTGGCTACTTTCTTTCTTCATAATATATATCAAAGAATATCACTCTATGCTTTCTACATCCAGACCAGAAATTTAGAGCTGAAATGTAAACTGACTGTTGAGAATAATTCCAGTTTTCACCTGGAAACCTAAACAAAACTACTGCTCTTGAAGCACCTCATTTGCTATTTTCTTTTTAGCATCACTGCTGTGATTTCCTCTCTTATTTCAATTACATTCTAAAAAAACCATCCATGAACTAACTTTAGAGTTAAGGTTTGAAAGCATGTAAACATAAAATATGTAATCTGTCTCTGATTTGATTGTTGTGCTTTGAAATCATAGCTGTATTACAAAACTGACAGTTTTAATGGAAAAATTACTTTTGAAAGCTGCCTTTGAAAACACATTGAATAACTGTCTGAGTTGAGACTGTTCAATTACTTGAATATCATAGAATCAGACAATGGTATGAGTTGGAAGGGACCCCAAGGATCATAGAGCTCCAACCCCCCTGCCACAGGCAGGGACACCAACCTCAGGCCTGGATCTACACTAGGTTGCCCAAGGCCCCATCCAACCTGGCCTTGAACACCTCCAGGGACGGGGCATCCACCCCCACTCTGGGCAGCATGTTCCTGCACCTCACCACTCTCTCTGTAAAAAACTTCCCCCTAAGATCTAATCTAAACCTTCCTTCCTTTAGTTTTAATCCATTCCCCCTTGTCCTGTCATTGTCTATCCTTTTAAAAAGTTGAATCCCCTCCTGCTTATAAGCTCCCTTCAGGGACTGGAAGGCTGCAATGAGGTCCCCCCGCAGCCTTCTCTTCTCCAGGCTGAACAAGCCCAGCTCCCTCAGCCTCTCTTCGTAGGACAGGTGCTCCAGCCCTCTGAGCATCTTCGTGGCTCCTCTGAATGCTCTCCAACAGTTCCACATCCTTCTTGTATTGGGGGCCCCAGCTCTGGACACAGGACTCCAGATGGGGCCTCACGAGGGCAGAGTAGAGAGGGACAATCCCCTCCCTGTCCCTGCTGCCACCCCTCTTCTAATGGAGCCCAGGATACCATTGGCCTTGCGAGCTGCAAGAGCACACTGCTGGCTCATGTTAAGTTTCTCATCCACCAGAATCCCCAAGTCCTTCTCATCAGGGCTGCTCTCAAGAAGCTCTTCTCCCAGTCTGTATCTATGTCTGGAATATGCAGGACCATAAAATCATAGCATGCTTTGGGTTGGAAGGCACCTCAAAGATCAACCCCCCGGCAATGGGCAGGGATACCCTCACTAGACCAGCGTGCCTGAAGCCCCATCTAACCCAGCTTTGAATGCCCCCAGGGATGGGGCTTCCACAACCTCTCTGGGCAACCTGTGCCAGGGCCTCACCACCCTCAGAGTAAAGAATTTCCTCCTGACATCTAACCTAACCCTGCCCTCTGTCAGCTTGAAGCCATTGCCCCTTGTCCTGTCCCTGCAGTCCCTGGTGAACAGTCACTCTCCCACTTTCCTGTAGGACCCCTTTAAGTATGGGTAGGCCACAACTAGGTCTCCCTGGAGCCTTCTCTTCTCCAGACTGAACAAGCCCAACTCTCTCAGCCTGTCTTCATAGGGGAGGTGCTCCAGCCCCTTCATCATCTTTGTGGCCTCCTCTGGACTTGCTCCAACAGCCCTACATCTTTCCTGTACTGGCGACCCCAGAGCTGGACACATCACTGCAGGTGGGGTCTCACAAGAACACAAAAATACACTGATTTATCTCATTCTCCATGCTATTTTCCTTATTCTGTGGAGTGACAATCAGTGGTGATAGAACAAACCTTGTTTTATAGTAAAATCTGTACCAGCAACTTGCATCTTTCAAACTACTTCCCAGTGGAAAAGACCACTCAAAAATACTTCATTATTTTGGACCTGAAGAGGGTATTTAAAGGAGACCTTGGACCTACACGTTACTTCTTCCTAAATGATACATACAGAATACCCTTAGGGACATTGGATAAAAAATGCCGCTTGCTCTCCTTACTTGTTTCCCCTCTCTCAACCTCAACTTAAATAAAAATGTGAGAAACTCCAGGTACTGCTTTTCTGGGTTCTCCTAGAGGGCTCACCAGGGGCTTCAAAGGTGCAGCCTGAGAGCATTCAAAAGGCAGAGAGGGATTAAACTTAACAAAGACCATCTTTACACCTAAATGTTTCTAAGGTGCTCATATCAATTAAACATTAACAACAACAAATGAAAAAGTTTTAAACGGACTAGTAAAGATAATTCTTTCTGTCAAGTAGCCAGGTTCCACATGTACTCTTGATATGAAAACGCTATGAATTTTCCAGTCAGCAGAGGAATCTTCTACCATGAAGACAGCTAAGACATAGATGTGGAATTTATAGCCCTAATAAAATCCCAGACAAAATACCTTCTTTTTAAACCCTTCCCAGAAACACCTCTTATGTATCACTAAGAAAAAGGAAAAATAATAGATCAAATATATTTCTTTCCCTTTGCAAATCATCCTTAAGACAGATTTCTCTACAGCAGAACCTTACTAATAATCCAGGTTTATGCAGGCACATGCTTTATTTTCTACAGAAAAGTATAGTTGTCTCTCTCCAGCTCTTAGGAAAGATTTCTCAGTGGATGCCACAGCATATTACTAGTCAATTTTTTTTCTGTGTTTTCTACAGTCCTTTTCCAATCCTGCTACACACTGGAAGAAAATAAATGTAAAATTCACTTAGAAAAAATACATTTTGTGATTCTTTGTCTTTAATTGTATCAGTTCATTTACCCACTGGTTAATGGCATTCCATCATTTGACTTATATGCATAGATGAAAGTTAGTGACATTTCCCTGGGACGCACGTAATAAATAGGCTTGAGTGAGGGCAGTGGCCAAATGGAGATGGCATCATAGACCCTGACTTTGCACAGTGTTATATTCAACTACATCAAGCTGTGGCTGTCAGGTAAAATTGGGTGAAAACTCAACATACCCTGATCAGCTCAACCACAAGATTCCAACTTCAAGGTTATACTGAACTCCACTGAAATAAACATATAGCAACCACATATGAACAGGAACACTTCCCCACACCCTTCATTTGGACATTAACTTCATTTTTCAACATCAATTTACCCTTTTATGCTGTCAGAGGTTTGTTTACGTGTATTTCTTTTAATGTGTTTTTCTGGTAGCTGCTTTGTACCTACTAATTTAGATTGAAGTGATCAAATCTCATTATATATATACTCATGTGTGATGGATTTTTCTGCTCAGTGTGAGTACTCACATAACACAGCACTGCTTCCTGCAGAATAGTGGAACAGGTGCAGAACTAACTCATTACAGTCCTTTATTTTGATGTTATTTCTATGAAAAAATTTTAAGAAACTCTGAAGTGTGGATTTTGTCAAAAGTGAAAGATTGCTTATATAGTATTTGTTTATACGATGCAGGAAAAAAAAAACACCTTGCCTGTTTCCCTATGGGCAGAAAGAATTTCACCAAAACTGTTAATTTATGGCACATCTTTGCCATTTTTTTGTATTTACAGTGTTGAAACCAAGGGAAGAAGATTTCTTTGGCCAGGTGAGCAAAGGCAAGTTTTTTACAAGTCTAGCCTTGAACTGGCCCATAAGCAGTGGGAACAGGTGATTTGGCATGGGTTGGTAGCACTATGACGCATACAGTCTCTTCACTGAGACTGGAAATCAGCTGCGACAGGGCAGTTTTGCCCTTGTAGGACAAACCCTGTCATTTCTTCTGGGAAGGGCTGGTTTCTTTTTAGGCATATCAAGGCAGACCTAGAAGGAGAAAAGCAGCAACCTGTCCCAACAAAGACAGCTTGAATATTTAGAAGAAATGAAGAACACAGTATTTAAGATATTATCTTTAAACTTTCACACAGAATCACAAGGTTGGAAAAGACCTTTAAGATCATCAAGTCCAACCATTCCCATCTTATGCTAAACCATATCCCTAAGTACCTGATCTATCCTTTTTTTAAACACATCGAGGGATGGTGACTCAACCACCTCTAAGTCTTTATCAGCATTGAAATATCTAGGTTTCCTGCATCTTCTGAATCCAACATCTGAGGAAAAAGTACATATCCTGCTTGAGAGGTCAAACTCCATTAGCACCATAAGTCTCTTCTGGCTTCCAGCCTAGACTCAGCCCATGTATGTTTAAACACTTCATCAAGGCTTGGTGGTTAGGACCCTGAACAAGAAGTGATGAGCTCTTCTAGAGAGCAACTCAGCTCACCTAAGAGTTGTTTTCCACTACAGTATAGATTACTTACTTAGCTGATCTAGAAGGCTAAAACTGCTTGTTATTCATCTAGACCTTATATTAAATGAATTAATAAAACAGGTTTTCACACTAAAAGTCACTCTGATATCTGACTAATCCAATACATTTTCTCCAATTACAGACAGTAGGAAGAAATTAAACATTAATATTCACCTCCTTTTTGGTAGTCTTGGTGAGGAAGTTCAGGTGGGCTTGTAAAGAAACTAAGATGTTATACCAAGAAATTAGGGTCCCTCTGAATTCCACTTCATATCAGTGAAGACTCTTTATTAATTATCTCAGTGATAACCTGCTAGGTAGTACCTAATTTAATGTTCTACTGAGATATTTCCAAGTTGCAAAGTTATTCAGTGATTCTAAATGGACTGGAATAGCATATAGAACATGGTATTTCAAAAGTGACTCATTGAATTCTAGCATTTTAGTTACTGTCACAATTTTAACAGTGTTTAGTATCTCACTGATTAATATATTGAGCCAGCTAAATAGTTAAGGTTTTAAGGAAATAGGTTGACAAAGGCACAGTAGAGCCAGTTTTGACATCAAACTTCAGTGTCATTGCAGTGATAAAGTCCCTAACTCAAAGATGTTCCTACCCATGAGTTCAATTCATGAGACTTACAGAGCACTCAGCCTTGGAGGATTCATTACTAAAAGATCACAGAATCACAGGGGTTGGAAGGGACCTCGAGAGATCATCGGGTCCAACCCCCCTGCCAAAGCAGCTCCCCAGCTCATATTGCACAGACAGGCGTCCAGACGAGTCTGGAATCTCTCCAGAGAAGGAGACTCCACCACCTCCCTGGGCAGCCTGTCCCAGGGCTCCCTCACCCTCACTGGGGAAAAGTTCTGCCGCATGTTGGTGCAGAACTTCCTGTGCTCCAACTTGCAGCCATTGCCCCTTGTCCTGTCCCCACAGACACTGAAAAGGGGCTGGCCAATTCCCCCTGCATCCCATACTTAAGATATTTATAAACATTAATTAGGTCCCCCCTCAGTCTTCTTTTCTCCAGGCTGAACAGCCCCAGCTCACTCAGCCTTTCCTCATAGGGGAGATGTTCCATCATCTTCGTAGCCTCTGCTGGACTCTCTCCAGGAGATCCCTGTCTTTTTTATCCCAGGGAGCCCAGAACTGGACACAACACTCCAGGTGGGGCACTGGTTCACAAACGGGCATTTTTTTTCAGGCTTCTGAAGTTTTTACCCTTCAAGAGTTGCTATCAGCTGTGTGATTTTGTCTTTGAAAGATAATCTTCACTGCTATGAAGGAGGAGAGAGGCAAATAAAATCAATACCTAGATTTGGTGTTCACCAGGCCACTACACTGAAGACTATGGAAGTTACCACATATATAGTATAAATAGAGAGAATAGACATTGTATTCTTATGTTATAACTGCAAACCTATTTGTTTGATTAGGACAACCAGGCACAGACAACCCTGAATTTGGGCTCAGCCCAGTACCTGGTATCCTGGTCCATTCCCAGAAATTTCTTGTTTTCAGCATCAGCTCCATAGCAGGGTAGGGAATCCCCTTAAATCTTTGAGACATTTAAGGACATGATGCAAAGGTAGAAAATGAGCTATATGCTCTCCAGAGGCTGTTATATCTCTGGTTGCAACTTATTGAGCATTCCAGCCATTTCCTTTGACTTGGATAGATCTAAAATTGGGGTTTTTTTTAAAAAAAACTAATTTAAGGTGATCAACAACATATCCAGGGCCATTGCAGATATATTCCTGTGGATACTGACATACCATCCTATACCCTTGGAGGCTGTGAAAACAGGTAAGGTTGATACAAGATATGTATCTTTCATTTGGGTCTGTTTTGCTTCATTCAGAATTGCAGCAGAGACAGTGGACTGTCTTTGTTTTGGATGAAACATCATGGGATGGGGCATAGAGCAATGGGTGTGCAGGATGGCTAGGGAAGGAGGACCAGGAGGACTCACAGCAGAAAAGCAAAGGAGCTAAGGAAGGGGTAGACATTACAAGACAGGAGAATAATGGAATAGGCATTACAAGATAGGAGAAAAATTATGTGGAATAATGACTCTTGAGCTGGGTTCTGTTCTCCTTTATGGCTAAGCAGCTGTACTGCAGCACTGCACTGCTTTCAGTGGGCCTGCATTGCTGCAGTCAGGGCAGAATTAGTCTCACCAAGAGCAAAGAGAAAGGCCAGAATCAGGAGAGTAATTCTGTATGAGGTAATCCAGTGCTGCATTTATTGTGTATGTTGGAAGTAAAATAAGAAAAGCCTGATCTCTATGCTAGAAAACAACAAAAAAACCCCAAACAACAAAACAAAACAAAAACCAACCAAACAAAAACAAAACAAACCCAAAGAATCCACCCACACCACCCCCCAGAAAAAGATACTGCACTAATTCTCCCAGTCCTGCTGAGCTTATTGAGATGACCAGTTTGCAGGGCAAAACATGCATGTGAAAACTTGACTGTCAGTACATAAAAGTCCTCAAAAATTAATCAGGCAGTGTGGGTAGAGAGGAAAGATGATATTCAAACAACTACCACTTAACTGAACAATGGCTATTCACAAAGCACAAATCTTTAATAAATCCACAGGGGGAAAACCCCATATATATATATATCTATATATAATATAGATATATTATATATATTATATATACATATATTTTATATATATAATATATATTAGATATATTTAATTATATATATATATAATTTTACAAGGAAGTGAGCTTCATTTGTGCAGTAAAAATGCAGATTTGGTGAATAACACCTGCAGTTAGTACTAGTATTAGTATGAGCAGTACACCACAAGTGTTGATCTCCCTGACAAAGTGGCTCTTTCAGAAAGCTGAATAAAATGTTTTTAGCAGAAGTTCTCAGGTGCCTTCATTTCTCAGCTACAGCTTTGTCTCGAAGTGGGGAATGTGTGACAAGAATGAAAGGAATGTGAACAGCTTCAAAAAAAAGCAGGAAGCCACAGAAGTGAGGAAGAAAAAGAAAAGGATCCGGAGAGGCACAAAAAGTAAAGGAGAGCAGCATAAACTGAGTGTAGGTGAGAAGAAAGAGCATAGGCTTTGACAAGAAAGAAAAAGAAAAAAGGGGGGGGGAAAGAGAAGGTAGCACAACTGTCTCTCTTAGAAATATTGGAAACCACAGAGAATGGAAAACTTGGAAAGAACCAGAGAGGAACCGAGTGATACAGGAGTAAATATGGGTGCATATAGGTGATTCATGTGTAACAAGCTGATCTAGCACATCCTGCAAAACTTCCTAGGTGCCAACCTTCCAGTAAACACATGGGTATTTGTCTTTATAGGTTGCTCTAGTTTCAAAGGCAGAGGAAACATTTCCAGGCAGTTTTGCAGGAGTGCTGCATGGCTTGGGAGCTTTTCCAGATCTCTCTTTCTGGTGAACAGTTTAAACCAGCCAAATTGCAAAGGGAACTGCATATGTCATTTCCCATGTAGCATACCACCTAGTGCTTGTCTAGGCAAGAAGCACGGAGTTTGTTAAAAACCAAAATGCATTCTTCCTTGGCACTTGGGATCCTCTGCCTCCCACCTCCCACGATTATTTTTATGCTGTCAGAGTCTTAATTCTTGAGGATTCAGACTTCAAGAGTCTCCTTTCTTGAGGATGGATGTTGTACCTGAGCTGCCAGAGGCAGAGCAAAGCTGCAATGGAGGGTGGTGGGTGCTGCTTCAGCCCTCCTCACAAGGACCAAGGGGGAAACCTCAGCTTTAAACTGGGGATGAGGATGTGGCAATGGGTGACAGGAGCACTGCCACTCCTGCAGCTCAGTAATCTGCTGCTGAGCTGGCCATGGTTTGCTTAAGGGTAGTGGTTTCATGCACAGTTACTATAATTGTAATTGAGGCTGGGGGTTATGAATAAGTTGATCACCATGACTAGTATCTGAATATAGCAGGTGGAAAAGCACTGATTTTGGAAAAGAAAATCCTTACAAATCTTGCTTTTTAGTGTCAGAGTCACGGTGTGTAGTGTAACCAGTGTCAGCCCTGCGATGGCTCATTACCCAGCATCGGAAAGAGATCCAAATTTGGAGGGACAGAAACACAGAGCAGGTCATCAGCCTCAACTCAAACACATTAATAGTTTGAGAAAAGATACGACTACTTGTCATGCACTCAGCAGCCTTTTCCCACCACAGGGTTTGCAAACAGGTCCTGACCACTTCTCTCCCTGAGATTGTTTTTATTGTATTGTGCTGAGTGATTAAAAAGAGAAAAGTTAAAAGAAACATCAGGCCCTGCTTTGAAATATCCCTTCTCAAGGAATGATCTCCTCTCTTCCCAAAGTAATGTTTGATGAGAAATAAAATGCTAGAGAGTTACTTACAGAGCCTTTTACAAACCACAGGGAAATAGATATTCAATGGAAACAAGAGGGAAGAAATTGAATGCTTTGTGCAAGCTTTGGAAGTGATAATGTGGAAATCCTCTCCCTGATAAGGAGCAATTCACCTGATAAGGAGTTCTTCAGTAGCAGAAGGTCTGTGCAGCAAGGTGTTTGCAGGTCTGCTTGCAGGGATGTCACCACCCCATCCAACGCAGGAGTCCTGCATTTCGGGGCATCACACAGCAATGCTGTCATCTGGCAAGGTGCAATCCCTGCTCGCTGCAGCTAACTTTCTTTGAGCTGTAACTCATTCACATGGCTGCCTTGAATGCCTGCTTTAGAAACAGGAACTTTTTCATAGCTGTCAGAGTCCACTTGCCTTGAAATCCACACTGCTACTTACTGCAGTAGAGCTGCTCAATCCACATGCAGCTCTTCCTCCATCATAACCTGCACAACCCTTCTGGGCATCTCTCCAAGAGTTTGCTATAATTTTCTGATGTAGAGTAAGACAGAAAGTAAGTATTTAAAAAAAAACCCTGCAACAAAAAAGAACAGGTTAGTTGTGACTCACTGGTAACAGGAATGGCAGACTGGAAAGGACTACAGCCAAGACATGGGAAAAGGAAGAGTACATCAGTTCCATAAGAATGCTTTATTTCTATAACTCAGAAATGAAACCTTTCACCATCCTCTTAGAAATTACTATTTTCATTAACAAGCTAACATGAATAGCATAGCACAACACAAAAAAAAATTGTATTTAGACTGAATTACATGCAGGGGGCTGCCCAAAGGAGGTTTTTCTGCCTTTTCTGTGTCACCAACTATCTGAAAAGACTCCTTCTGTTCCAGCTCCACAATTTTTCCACCCCCCTGGCCATATTTCAGTGTACCGGTGAGCCAAAACCACCACATTTTGCCCCACTTTACTGCAGGCTCCTCTCCATGCATGCCAAGGCACTGGCGACTTCATCCCCCTTGGAAACCAGCTGCAAGTTTAATTCTGTTTCAGCCAACAAACCTGAATTGTACTGTGCTCCTTTGTAGCTAGAATTGATTATGACATCTGTGGTTTCACTGGTTCTTCCTGTGAGCTGTCCCTCAGCCAGCATCCCTTATACTGCAGGGTGACCATGATCTAGGCCATCAGAAGTACTCTGGAGGTACTCTGAAGAGTGAAGGACAAAGAGGAAACAAAGCTGGTACCAATAGTTTTACACACATGTCTGAACAACTTGTAGATCTCTTTTTCCATGAAACACAGAGCTGTCAAGCATGTCTGAGAGTTTCTCTCTACAGACTTCCCTGACTTGTCTGGAGTTGAAATTCTTTAAAAAAAAAAAGCTTAGATGGGAAAAAAAAAAGCTCTTTTTTTTTTTCATCAAATGGAGCCTGAAGTATTTTTTGTTGTTGTTGTGTTATTCTGTTTGCTCTTTTTTTTCCATTTAGGTGGGGTATTTTTACTTTCACCAAAACATCGAGCACATCCACACTCCCAGAGCCTCTCTGGGGGAGGGAGCACAGATTCTGCCTCTCACCTGGACCTTTGCACCCTGTGCTGTTTGGTCTGGTGCAGCCAAGGCATCCTGGGGTGTTTCAGCAGCAGAAAGGCCTTCTTTGAACACAGGGATGGGGCAAGTCTGAGCTTGGGTTGTTTGGACTTGATGATCTTATAGGTCTTTTCCAACCTTGTTATTCTGTTATTCTGTGTTTGTTAGCTGCTATAAAACCTTCTGAATAGCCACTGGACCAGGGCCAGACAGGCCTTGGCAATTACAGGGCTGGTGGTGTGTGTGACCTCAGCGGGTAGTGATGACAGCACTGAAAGCACCACCAATTACATGTCACCTGCAGGA
The DNA here is from genome assembly GCA_020800305.1 of Porphyrio hochstetteri. Taxonomy (NCBI): domain Eukaryota; kingdom Metazoa; phylum Chordata; class Aves; order Gruiformes; family Rallidae; genus Porphyrio; species Porphyrio hochstetteri. The sequence continues at coordinate 4,959,331 of CM036938.1, read as the reverse complement.
TGCCTGATTTGCCACACTTGTGACTACAACCAAAACTGCAGAGGTTTTGCCTGACTCCCAGTTTTGTGTCTCAGATGATAATCACAGAGTTGTAGGGGTTGGAAGGGACCTCAAGAGATCATCGGGTCCAACCCCCCTGCCAAAGCAGCTCCCCAGCTCATATTGCACAGACAGGCGTCCAGACGAGTCTGGAATCTCTCCAGAGAAGGAGACTCCAGCTCCTATGTTGTAGACATACATCCCCTGTGATTTCGTGCTGCTCTGGCTAGGTTTTGCCATTACCATCCTCCCTGAGGAACATTCTCAACGTCAGAAAATCATTTAAATACTAAGTGTTAGCTAGAATAACATCGTAAAGTGGGTCCATGCTGGTCAGACTCTGCATCAAGGCTGATTCCCTCTCCATGGCTTTCCTTGTGTCACTGTCAGATCAAATGTATTATCATGAAAGGAATCTGATTAAGCTTTTTCTTTCAGAAAAGGCACAGAGGAAATGAAAGAGAGGGAGCAAAAGAGAGAGAAGGAGATAAAAAAGAGAGAAAGAAAGAGCAAAAGAGGGATAGACCAAGAGAAGAAGGGAAGGGAAAGGGAAAGGGAAAGGGAAAGGGAAAGGGAAAGGGAAAGGGAAAGGGAAAGGGGAAAGGAAAGGGGAAAGGAAAGGAGGGGAGGGGAGGGGAGGGAAGAGGGAGGGGAGGGGAAAGAAGGGAAGGCAAGGGAAGGGAAGGCAAGGGAAGGGAAGGCAAGGGAAGGGAAGGGAAGGCAAGAAAAGGCAAGGAAAGGCAAGGAAACGGAGGGGAAAGGAAAGGGAGGGGAGGGGAAAGGAAAGGAGAAAGGAAAGGAAAAAGAACTACATGTTCCCTGAATTCCCTTGCTGAAGGCTCTTGAGGGCAGGGAATGTGGTCGCCCAGCTCAGCCCTCATCCCATCACCTCAGCAGCAGCCACCCTCTGCCACATAGGTCAGTCAGCAGCCGCACTAACAAGGACCCTTTCCCCATCAGTGGCCTCAGCTCTACTCCCACTTCTACCTTTGTGGCACTTTGATACAGAAACACAAATGCTCCTTTTCTTACCATGTGCTACTTTAGATTCCAAACTTGCCTGACAGGATCAGCACAGAATCACAGAATCACAGAATTATCAAGGTTGGAAAAGACCTAGAAGATCATCCAGTCCAACCATTCACCTATTACTACTAGCTCCCACTAAACCATATCCCTCAATACAACATCCAGTCTTTCCTTGAACACCCCCAGGGCCGGTGACTCCACCACCTCCCTGGGCAGTGCATTCCAGTGCCTGACTACCCTTTCTGAGAAGTAGTGCTTCCTAATGTCGAGCCTGAATCTCCCCTGGCGCAGCTTGCTACCATTCCCTCTAGTTCTGTCACTGCCTACACGGGAGAAGAGGCCGACCCCCAGCTCACTACAACCTCCCTTCAGGAAGTTATAGAGAGCTATAAGGTCTCCCCTAAGCCTCCTCTTCTCCAGGCTGAACAATCCCAGCTTCCTCAGACGCTCCTCGTAAGGCCTGTGTTCCAGACCCCTCACCAGCTTAGTAGCCCTCCTCTGAACGCGTTCCAGAGCCTCAATGTCTTTCCTGTAGTGAGGGGCCCAAAACTGAACACAGTACTCGAGATGCGGCCTCACAAGTGCTGAGTACAGGGGGACAATTACCTCCCTGCTCCTACTAGTAACACTATTTTTGATGCAAGCCAGGATGCCGTTGGCCTTCTTGGCCACCCGCGCACACTGTCGGCTCATGTTCAGCCGTGCATCAATCAGTACCCCCAGGTCCATTTCCTCCACACAGTCCTCCAGCCACTCCGCCCCAAGCCTATAGCGCTGCCTGGGGTTGTTGTGGCCAAAGTGCAGGACTCGGCATTTGCTCTTGTTGAACCTCATGCCATTGGCTTCAGCCCAGCTCTCCAGCCTGTCCAGATCCCTCTGTAGGGCCTCGCTACCCCCAGGCAGATCCACACTCCCAGCCAATTTAGTGTCATCTGCAAACTTACTGAGGGTGCACTCAATGCCCTCATCTAGGTCATCAATAAAGATATTGAAGAGGACAGGCCCCAGCACCGACCCCTGGGGAACACCACTCGTGACCGGTCGCCAGCTGGATTTAACTCCGTTTACTACCACTCTCTGAGCCCAGCCCTCCAGCCAGCTCCTTACCCAGCCGAGGGTGTACCCATCCAAGCCACGGGCTGCCAGCTTCTGCAGGAGAATACTGTGGGAGACAGTGTCAAAGGCTTTGCTGAAGTCTAGGTAGACCACATCAACAGCCTTTCCCTCATCCAGCAGATGGGTCACTAGATCATAGAAGGAGATCAGGTTGGTCAAACAGGACCTGCCCTTCATGAACCCATGCTGGCTAGGCCTGATCCCCCGGCCATCCCGCACATACCGCATGATCTCCCTCAAGACTATCTGTTCCATAACCTTCCCTGGAACCGAGGTCAGGCTAACAGGCCTGTAGTTCCCCGGATCCTCCTTACAACCTTTCTTGTAAATGGGAGTCACATTGGCAAGCCTCCAGTCTTCTGGGACCTCACCAGTCAGCAAGGAGGACTGATAGATAATGGAAAGCGGCTCGGCTACCACCTCTGCCAGTTCCCTCAGCACTCTCGGGTGGATCTCATCCGGCCCCATGGACTTGTGGCAGTCCAGTTGGAGTAGGAAGTCTCTGACTGTTTCTTCCAGAATCACAGGGGAGTTAGCATGCTCCCCAGCTGAGACTACCAGGTCAGAGAGAGGGGTACCCTGAGGATCTGTTTGACCTTTAAAGACAGACGTAAAGAAGGCATTCAGAACCTCCGCCTCTTCCTTATCCTCAGTGATCACATTCCCAGCCTCATCCAGTAAAGAGTGGATATTCTCCTTTGTCCTCCTCTTACTGTTAATGTACTTATAAAAGAGTTTATTATTCTTTTTCACCCCAGCGGCCAGGTTAAATTCAAGCTGGGCTTTTGCCTTTCTGATTTCACCTCTACACATCCTGACAACTTCCTTGAATTCATTCTCAGTTACCCGTCCCTCCTTCCACAGGCGGTAGATTCTCTTTTTCTCACGGAGCCTCAAGAGTAACTCCCTATTCATCCACGCTGGTCTTCTTCCCCGCCGGCTCATTTTGCGGCTCAGGGGGACCGCCTGCTCCTGCGCCCTTAAGACTTCCTTCTTGAAGAGCAACCAGCTCTCTTGTACCCCTTTGTTCGCTAAGACTGAATGCCAAGGGACTCCCCCTACCAGTCTCTTGAACAAATCAAAGTCTGCCCTCTGAAAGTCCAAGGTAGCAGTTTTACTATTCCCCCTCCAAGCTCCACCATGAATTGAGAAATGTATCATTTCATGGTCACTCTGTCCAAGGCAGCCCCCAACCTTCACATCTCCTACCAGACCTTCCCTGTTCACGAACAGCAGGTCTAGCGGGGCAGTTCCTCTTGTGGGCTCTCTGACCAGCTGCATCAGGAATGCATCCTCTGTGCACTCCAAAAACCTCCTAGACTGCTTCTTCTGTGCTGTGCTGTACTCCCAGCATATGTCAGGGAAGTTGAAGTCCCCCATGAGCACAAGGGCTGATGATCGTGCAGCTCGTGCCAGCTGCTTGTAGAACACCTCATCTGTCTCTTCATCCTGGTTTGGCGGTCTATAACAGACGCCCACCAGGATGTCTGCCTTGTCAGCCCTTCCTCTGATCTTTACCCATAGGGATTCAATGTTATCATCCCTAGTCACAATCTCAGTGGCAGAAAAGGATTCCCTAACGTATAGAGCCACACCACCCCCCCTCCTTCCTTGCCTGTCTCTCCTGAAGAGTTTGTAGCCATCCATTGCAGCACTCCAGTCATGGGAGCAACCCCACCATGTTTCTGTTATGGCAACCAGGTCATAGTTTGCCTGCCGCATTATGGCTTCCAACTCATTGGCATTATGGCACAGGAACACCCACCTCCTAAAATACTTGGGATCTTGCAAAGCCAGATATGCTCTTTTCTTTTATTTTTATTTTTCCACTTCCATTTTCAAATGCAGTTGATTTCAGGGCTAAGATTACCCTTTGGCCATTTACCAGACAGACTGTATATTGTATTCAAGCTTTGCAGCGTTGTTGCCCTCCTGGTACCACCATGGTATGCTGCACTAGCAACAATATTTACCATCTTGTCAGCCAGTCAGTGGCAACAGGTGTAATGGAGCGGGTCATTTGTTACTCAGCACAAATCACAGTCATTGGGAAATCAAGCTAGGAGATGCTTATTTACTGAACTCTTATTATCCAGGGTTTTAGGAAGAAATGTGTAAAACTTGTAAATTTGAATAGTGGGACTGAGATGAGGGGCTGAAAAAAGAGCTATTTATACTGATACTTTCAAATGAAGTCTCAAAGAATTTTGCCTGTTTAAAAAGGATGCAAATGTAATTTGCTTATTCACAATTTAAGGTCCTTTTCGTGCTATTAAGACAAAGTCAATAAGGAATCTGGGTCAGCTGTGTTCTACCTCTATATTAGTAAATTTAGATTAATTCTGTATGGCTAAGAAACAGTGATTATAGTATCGTGATTTTGTTTTGAACCTGAGAAGAGAAGCTTGTGGCATGGCATCAGCAACAAATGCCACCAGGGAGGAAAACATCTTTCTTATCTTGTAGAACATTAAGACCTACAGAGGCATCTCAATGTATCTTCTTGAACTATATCCACTTTCTTTTTTCAGTGACATAACCACAGTGTGGGTGTTCAAAGAATTGAGAGAGCTCCAAAAGTTCTGGAGGAATTCACTGAAACTTCTGATGTTTCATCAATGACCTGAGAGTAGAGACCTTCTTAATTGGGGTTGGGTTTTTTCCCCTATAGTTTGTTTTTTCTCTCTTTTTCATGGTGGGGATACTCACACCAACTGCCAAGCAGTATGAAAAAAACCTTAGGGTAAACATTTAATTTTACTTTAAAATTAATAAAATGAGGCAAAACACTGTTTAAAAAAAAACCCGACACACTTGATGCTACTGATTAAAAAAAAAAAAAGTAAGAGCAAACAATATGCATGGTTGGTTAAACAAAAAAAAATAGAATTAAGTATTTTAGCCACCCCTTCTGACAGGATTGCTTTACCATGCTTCATAAATTTACCTTAGCCACTACCCCATGTAAAGCTCCTCAGATAACATGGAGCTACCAGATCCTCCCCAGCACTCTGGTTTCCAGGCAATGTGGCCTCACCAGCAGCAATCATAGCACCACAATGCCCTGGTTCATCACCTGTTTTAATTTAAAGCCTCTGTGAGGCTTCTTTCAGCCCTGCTTGGACAGCCATAGGGTTAGAGAAGTGACACAGGATCTCGTGCCACTGGAAGAACCCTGGGATGTACACGTGCAAAATGCTTCTTGCCCCCTTCCCAGAGAATTTTGGCACACACACATTCCCTGGTGACACAGAGTCCCTTCCCTGTTCCCCTTCTCCCCAGTATTTGAGGCACTAAAATGACACCTTTATAGTATCAGGCACATCAGGGGACTCTGGGACATCTAACAACCCCCAGAAAAACTAATACTGAATGATGAGAAACTGATCCTTGGTGAGGTTTCACATCTCATCTCCAGCCCCCTTCCTCCCCAGCCTTTGCCAGGGTCACCCCCTTACCCTCCCCAATCTGCTGCTGGTCACCTCTGCCCTGGCATTACCCTGCACACCCGAACCAGGGTTGAGGCTCACCAGGAGCACCAAGAAGAAGCTGCCTTGCCTGCAAGGAGTGACCTGGCATCACAGCATCGTGAATCCACCACTCAACCCCTGAGAACAATCCCTGTATTAAATCCCTGTATGAAATCCCATGCTTTTTCTGCAAAGCTATATCCACAGGTGCATTTTGAACTCACAAATTTTACATAACATGAAAATGTGCTTCTGAATGTATTATCATGTTTCCAGCGATTATCAATTTGCAGGGTGCTGTAGGCTGCAAATCCTCTGTAAACAGCTTCAGCTACACATCTCTTGTGAACACCAAGAGACCTTGGACAATCATGGCTGCCCAAAAGGAATAAAAACCATTACAGATCACATTTCTTCTTTTTTTTTTTTCCCCATGGATGTACTGAGGATGCACATACAGTGAGGGTGTGGGGAAGGGAGGAGCTTTACTGTCGCTGAAATGCAAGAACCATGAGTTTAACTAAACTATCTGCTCCCTCAGTAAGTTTGCAGATGACACTAAACTAGGAGGAAGTGTTGATCTGCCTGAGAGTAGGGAGGCTCTTCAGAGGGATCTGAACAGACTGGACCCATGGGCTGAGACCAATGGGATGAGGTTTAACAAGGCCAAGTGTAGAGTGCTGCACATGGGACATAATAACCCCATGCAGCGCTACAGGCTGGGGGAGACTGGGTGGAGAGCTGTCAGGCAGAGAAGGACCTGGGGGTGTTGGTTGACTGCAGGCTGAATATGAGTCAGCAGTGTGCCCAGGCGGCCAATAAGGCCAATGGCATCTTGGCTTGTATCAAAAACAGTGTGGCCAGTAGGTCTAGGGAAGTGATTGTGCCCCTGTACTCGGCATTGGTGAGGCTGCACCTCGAGTGCTGGGTCCAGTTCTGGGCTCCTCACCACAAGAAGGACATGGAGGTCCTGGAGCGAGTCCAGAGAAGGGCAACCAGGCTGGTGAAGGGGCTGGAGGGCAAATCCTATGAGGAGCAGCTGAGGGAGCTGGGGCTGTTTAGCTTAGAGAAGAGGAGGCTGAGGGGAGACCTTATCACCACCTACAACTACCTGAAGGGAGGTTATAGAGTGATAGGTGATGGTCTCTTCAGCCAGGTGACAGGTGATAGGACAAGGGGCAATGGCATGAAGCTGTGCCAGGGCAGGGTCAGATTGGATGTTAGGAAAAAATGTTTTACTGAAAGAGTTGTCAGGGCTGGAACAGGCTGCCCAGGGAGGGGGTTGAGTCACCTTCCCTGGATGTGTTCAAAAAAAGGGTAGATGAGGTACTTAGGGATATGGTTTAGTTTAGGATGAGAATGGTTGGACTTGATGATCTTAAAAGTCTTTTCCAACCTTGTGATTCTGTGATTCTGTGATTCTGTAAAGGGCTGCACTGCTCTCTTGTAAGGATGGGTGTGAGACAGGAGAGCACGCTGCTGCGTGCTGCGTGGCATCAGGAGTTGCTAGGTTACCCCCAGCACCAGGAATTCAGGGGACAATGTACTTTATATCTTTTTCAATTTTGAAAAATAAAATAGGTATTGACATAAAATACAGTGTGGCACTGAAGCAATTTCGGAGTGGAGAGATCAGAGGAACGGAGCCTTTCATCTCAGTGACAGTGGTTTACCTCTTGTTGTGACTTACAGAGGGCAGCGGTGGGACAGCTCGCCGGGGCGCCCATCTGCAGGAGGATGCTTGAAGCTCCTGCACCCCAGCAACTCCTGCCCAGCCCCACATTCCAAAGCCACTGGGCAGCTGCTGCTCTCAGCCTCATCATCTGGTCCTACAGAAACTCCTGACAGCCCCAGTGATGTATGGGCCTGGAACTCGGCTGGGGGGAAATAAGCCAGCCTTTCAGGATGGAAACAAATCTGACAGGTCCAGTGGTGGCTGTCAGCTTGCTGGTGTTGTGCCTTGGGCATTATTGTCATTGTTGTTACTGTCATTGTTCTCCTGCTCATAGATAATGTCATAATTTACAGTTGGGCATTATGTATGCTGGATGATTGATGCCGCTTGGGGATGAATAACCCTTTCTATAGGATTCATAATGGATCTTCAGTGAGAAATGGGGGTGGGGAGGGGGACCTCTCCTCATAAATGAAGCCTTTGCTCCAGACACCATGATGAACTTCCTCGAGCCTGTGCACTGTGCTCCTCTTGCCCTAAAACAATCACTTCATGGCAGCAGGAAGGAAATATGCTGTCTGGGCAGCAGGAAGGGAGAGGGACCTGCTCACATGGGCAGCAAAATGGCACTTGGCAGGTGAAGGACAGCTGTCCTACACCAAGGGAGAGGTTGTGACATGAGCTCCACATCTGCCCTTTTGATGGTACAGATACACCACTTCTCAGGATAATGGTGCCACTGGACACTCAATCAGCCATGATTTTTTAAGGATGAGAAGGGAGGGCAGAACACAATGTCCTCCTTCCCCAATCCTACTTAAAAAAGAGCTACAACTACGTAGGAGGACCTTCATTTCAGTCAACTGCAACATCTCCTAACAGGCTCCTGTGTAGAGCACATTTTATTTCCACCTGTCTAAAGTTATATGTGTGTCCTTCAGCAGCCCCACCAGCACTTTTATGTTGGGCAGCAATGGAGAAAAAAGCATCACTTGCAGTAGCCCTGTGCTGCAGCTCACCACAGCCCTGACATCTCATTATCCATTCAGTAGGCCAGCTCAGACCATGAGGGCTGAGCTACAGGGAGGGCTCATTTTATTGTTGATGCCTTTCACATCCACCTTTTCAAATTGTCAGCAGATTTGACATTCTGTAAAATGAATATGATTAAATGCTGCGTTTTTGTCGATGGATTCTGATGACACCATGAAATGCAAGGGCAAGCCCTGAAAGGTTTGCAAAATCCCACCACAACCCAAGCGTAAAAGTTATATTTTATAATTAGTAGAGGGTGAATTTCAGAGTGATCAGGACTTTAGATTTCATTTACCCAATCAGTGTATCTTCAGTTTCTGTAAAACTACATCTGTATTACCTAAGTTGTCAAAAACTTGTTTGATTCAGGTTCAGATTAGATGTTTGGGAAAAAAATTTTCACTGAAAGAGTTGTCAGGAACTGGCACAGGCTGCCCCAGGAGGGGGTTGAGTCACCTTCCCTGGATGTGTTTAACAGATGGGTAGATGAGGTGCTCAGGGATATGGTTTAGCACAGGACAGGAACGGTTGGACTTGATGATCTAAAAGGTCTTCTCCAACCTTGTGATTCTGTGATTCCTAAAACAGATCTGAAATTACTTAGAGAAGGGACTCTTCATCAGTATGAGTTTTAAGAGTACTGTAAGGATACCCTCTGATGGATAGTCCTGTCTAAGGGCAGAGCTGACTCATCCATATCTTTCCTGAGGCAAGATTTCCCAGCTTGCCTCTGAAACCAAGTCATGGTTTGTATTTCAGCACGTCCCAAGACAAAACTCAAGATTCTTGTGCTACATTCTCCTTTACTCTCCATTAGGTTTTCCTGATGTTTAAATTTGTAGTGTTTTTTATCACGTGAATGCATAATTGTCTTCTAATTTACAGGAGACAAAAAAGACAGTTCATTGCTCTCTTTTTTTCCAAGCTTTCTGGTACTTTTAAAGAGTATTATCAGCTTCCTCTTAGTCACCCCTTCATTAAATGAAGCTGATCCTCATTTCCTTCTGCCTTTCCTCCTAGCTCATGTTTTGCAGATCAGACTCACTACCATCCTCTCCAATTATATCCCATCACCTCTTTCTTTCTCCCACGCAACTTTGCAAATTACAATTTCCAGCCAACCCTTAAATACTAAGTGGCCAGTCCTCAGCCAAAGAAAATCAATCACAGAATCACAGAGTTGGAAAAGACCTTTAAGATCATCAAGTCCAACCGTCCCTGTCCTATGCTAAATCATATCCCTAAGTGCCTCATCTACTCATCTGTTAAACACACCCAGGGATGGGGACTCAACCACCTCCATGGGCAGCCTGTTCCAGGCCCTGACAACTCTTTCAGGAAGAACTTTTTCCTCACATCTGAGCTGACCCTGCCCTGGCACAGCTTGAGCCCATTGCCCCTTGTCCCATCTCCTGTCCTCTGGTTGAAGAGACCATCACCCACCTCTGTGCACCCTCCTTTCAGGTAATTGTAGGTGGTGATAAGGTCTCCCCTGTCTCCTCCAGGCTAATCATCCCCAGCTCCCTCAGCTGCTCCTCATATGATTTGCCCTCCAGTGCTGCTACAGAGATGGAATCAAGCTGACCTGAGCCAACAGTTACAACTCTTCACTATTACCATTTATAAGTGGGTACAGAGACATATATATATACTTGAAAAGTCCTTTGAATTAGTGAGACAAGAAAGGAGTTGAACTCTATGATCATCATGGGTCCCTTCCTACTCAGTATTTTTTATGATTCTATGAAAAGTAGGCATTACTTTTTTTCTTCTGCTGTTGCTAATCTTCACTACCACACTTACTTTCTAGATGATTGAACCCAAATAAGCATTATTAGCCAAAGATGAACATAAATCATAAACCAAAAGTAAACCCTCATACACAGGCTTCATTTGGGTTAAGATTATTTCACATTTAGTTTCTTGGCTCATATACAGCTGTGTTTTGCAATATTGGCTGTACCCATTCATATTAAAACAATGCCTTTATGCTTTTTTTTTTCTTCTTGTGCATGTCAGATGCCCATCAGCTCTGGTCCTGAGGGAGAAAATCTTGCTTGGATAGTTAAGCATGGCCATCAAGACTTCACAAATCAGGTCCAAACTGACCTTGAAGTGGCAGCGATATTGATGCAGGACGCATGAGTAGAGCTCTATGACCCTTTGGTCACTGTGGTCACTGGGGTCAGCTGTCTTGGCTGTGATCCCTCCCAGCCCCTTGCTGCTGGGGTGGGGAGGGGAGCAGCAAAGCCCTTGGCTCTGTTTGAGCTCTGCTCAGCACGAACAGAAACATCCCTGTGCTACCAGCACCTTTCCCAGCACAAACCCACACCCTAGACCCATACAAGCTACTATGAAGAAAATTATCTCTATCTCAGGTGAAACCAGGAAAATCAGACAAAAGATAATTTGAAAACATTTTCTGGAATACTGAGCATCAAATTATAGCCTGGAGTACATAACACCTTTTTTTTTTAAATATTAAAATACTTTTCTTAAGAACTCAAATTATCTTGCAAAATTAAATTTTTAATAAGATAGTAGAATTACCACCCCAGGTTTTAACAGAAAATTGGATCTGTGTTGCTCGATTTCTGGGACTTTTTCAGGTTTTAATGGTTTAAAAGTCTTTCTAGTCAGAGAAACGTATTTGTAAGAACGGTACCACAGGATGCACATTTTTTTCAGCTCCCTTTGACTTCCAGATGCAAATCTGATAACTTTGAACGTAAAAAGATTTCTTTTTAACTCCTGTTATACTCATCTGATAAGTTCCTTGTCTGAAAAATGCATGACTTGTTCTTTGCAAGAAAGATATTATTCAAGATACTTGAAGTAAAAGGATTTAATTTTATTGCATTGTGTTGACTGCTCATTTTTCTGTCTTTCATTTCCTAAATATCCATGGTCTGTGAAGCAACCAGATGAGTCAGTTTAATCTTTGACATCCACAAAGTGTGTACTGTTTGCAGCCCAGTTGCATTACTTCATGCTCTTCAAAAAAAGTCTTGGGTGTAAGGTGAAGGACTTATACCAACTAAGATTAAACAAAACCTGTGGGATGTTTGGGGAGAAGTGTTTGAAGTGCATTCCACAGGACAGATCCTCACTGGTTTGTTTTGCTGTTGTCAGGGACAATGGATCATCTTTTATTTTGCGTGGTCGACACGCCAGAGGGATGGGATGTCATCCAGAGGGACGTGGACCAGATAGAGAGGTGGGCCCATGCAAACCTCATGAAGTTCAACAAGGACAGTGCAAGGTCCTTCACATGGGTTGGGACAATCCTCACTGCCAATACAGGATGGGGGATGATGTGATAGAGAGCAGCCCTGAGGAAAAGGACTTGGGAGTACTCGTGGATGAGAAGATGGACATGAGCCACCAATGTGCATCTGCAGCCCAGAAGGCTAACTGCATCCTGGGCTGTATCACAAGAAGTGTGGCCAGCAGATCTGGAGAGGTGATTCTGCCCCTCTGCTCTGCTCTGGTGAGACCTGACCTGGAATATTGTGTCCAGCTCTGGAGCTCTCAACACAAGACGGACATGGAGCTGCTGGAGCACATCCAGAGGAGGCCACAAAAATGATCTGAGGGCAGGAGCACCTCTCCTGTGAAGACAGGCTGAGAGATTTGGGCTTATTCAACCTGGAGAAGAGAAGGCTCCAGGGGCACCTTATAGCAGCCTTCCACTACCTGAAAGGTGCTTGTAAGAAAGCTGGGCATGTAGCAATAGGATGAGGGGTAATGGCTACAAACTGGAAGAGGGTGGATTTAGACTGGATATAAGGAAGAAATTTGTCACTGTGTGGGTGGTGAGACACTGGCACACGTTGCCAGTGTGGTGGAGGCCCCATCCCTAGAGATATTCATGATCAGGCTTGATGCAGCTCTGAGCAACCTGATCTAGTGAAGATGTCCCTGCTTACTGCAGGGGGTTGGAGTAGATGGCCTCTAAAGGTCCCTTCCAGCCTAACACATTCCGTGATTTTTTTCCATCATCACAAATAACAAAACACCTACACAGGCTACACCAGGAAGTCATCCCCTTCATGATACACCCGTAACAACCATGTCTTCTCTTCCTTCTTTACTTAACAATGGAAGAAGCTGGTGGTATTTTACCACTGGTAGTTTATGGGGGAAGGGCTTTTTTTTCTGCAGATTGGGAACATGCAAGACGGAACCATCAGCCCAGCCCAATGCCTCTCCATACCCATCACCTACACTCATCCTCCTCACAGAAAAGCCCAAACAAGGACATACCTAAATGCAGTATTTAATGAGGTGGGTACAAAATTAATTCCAGCTATGCCACCACAATTGTGAATGACTCATTAAATCATCTCCAAAGCCAATTAACACTGAGCTAAAATCAGGACATGTCACAGTATGGATACAAGGCAACAGTTTCTTCTCCTGCCTTAAGCTGAAAGTGTTCCTGACATAGTTAATGTGGCATTAACACAGCTAGCCCCAAAGCCAATTATGGAAGCTAAGCGAACCAAGCTTTCTTTTCCAGACAACTCTCCATCAAACTCTTGAGAGAAGCTGCACAAGACCTGTGCTCTGCCTGGTGTGCTCCACAAACATACATGTGACAGACAAAACCAACGTACAGCATCACCACTGCTGAAGGAGCCTCTGAGCACCACAGGGGAGCAGAGGCTGAGGGAATAGATTGGTTTGTGTATGGAAAGATGCTCCATCCTCTTCTCCTACCTTTCCTAGTCACATGCCACTCGCTCCCCACCTGCCTGTGACAGCAGAGGTCCCCTTCCAGACACCATAGAGCCATATTTGTCCTCCTGCCTGATTCAATTACATGTAATAATGCTGAGTAGATGGATATAGATGTAGCTTAAGTGAAAATTAATATAGCTTTATATAAGAAGAATTTGTATGTTTTGAGAATAGACAGTATCTGGGTGTTTTGGATTTTAGTAGAAGATGGCTGTAGCCATTTGAGCTGTTTTGTGAGAGCAGCTACCAAATTTAACACTTACAGTGGAACAGCCTTGAAGATAAAGAAAGTGAAGATAGGGGAGTCATAAATAATGAGACCAATGACCAATTAAGAGATGGATTGTATCTTCCTTTCAGCTAAAAAGGGTTCGTAACGACTTTGTGCAGGAATGTGTTTTAGAGACTGTGGAGAAAACCATAAAGAGCATGGGCTAAGAGAGAGGAAGACGTCCAGCCTTCATCCCTGGAGACCACCAGAAGGCCCCCTGAGTGTCACTGAGCATGATCAGTGGGAGGAGTTAATGTAAATGTAAATGACTTCCTGGAAATAATTTCCATAACCCTGCCTTTTCTTAGAAATTATACTGAATATGTAGAGATAATCTGTATAAATATGAGAAATTCATCTTTAAACGATGCACACATTAGGAGGAGCAATCCCCATGTGCCCAGCGCTGCAATAAAGGATCCCTGATTAACAGTCACCAAGGCTGGTGAGATTGGATTCCAGCTGTTCGAGGCATCAGCCAGAAGCTGTTGATAGCTGTGACAGCAGTGACCAGGTAAGTCTGTCCAACACAGAAATCTACAATATCAGCAGTAATGCATGAACAAGAAACTGCTTCATCTTACGGCCATAGGCCCACAGGGAGTGGACAGAGACAGCACCTTACGCAGACCAGAAGCAGGTTTAAAATGGAGATTTATGGTTTAGAAACATGGCTGAGTTGGCCTTGCAGTTCTAAACTCTCAGCTCTCTCCCTGCAAAAGTCACATGAATCACAGAATCACAGAATCGTAGGGGATGAAGGGCCCTCCAGAGATCATCCAGTCCAACCCCCCTGCCAAAGCAGCTCCCTAGGACAGGTTGGACAGGTTGGCACCCAGATGGGGCTGGAATCTCTCCAGAGAAGGAGACTCCACCACCTCCCTGGGCAGCCTGTCCCAGGGCTCCCTCACCCTCACTGGGAAGAAGTTCTTCCACATGTTGGTGCAGAGCTTCCTGTGCTCCAACTTGAGGCATTGCCCCTTGTCTTGTCCCCACAGACACTGAAAAGAGGCTGGCCATTTCTCCCTGTGTCCCACACTTCAGATATTTATAAACATTGATCAGATCCCCTCTTAGCCACCTTTTCTCAAGGCTGAACATCCCCAGCTCACTCAGCCTTTCCTCATAGTGGAGATGCTCCAGCCCTTTAATCATCTTGTAGCACTCCACTGGACTCTCTCCAGTGAATTATGACCTTACCAAGCCATGACACACAAGCCCTGCCTGCTCACAAACCACCCCAAATTCAGCCTTCCCCAAGCAAGCAATTAGAGCACTTCTCATTACCAGAACTCACTCAGTGCAAGTGCCCTGCAGAGAAGATCCTGAACACTTGTCCTCATCCATCTGACTGCACAAGGGGTGCGTGCAGAATTTGATCTTTCGTTTCAGCTGGAAAGATGGTTCCAAATCATCAGCTCCTGAAGGCTTCCAATCCCTTTTCTGACAGGATGGTACATGTTGTTCCTCCATTTAAGAGGCGTGTGTTACCATCACAACTGTGCCAGCATTGCAGTAATACCAGATCCTGTGAAACAGGCTTTTTAAAAAAATAAAACCTAGAAAATTGAAGGAAAAAATATAAATAAAGACCCACATTGCAGGTCTCCTGCAGTGAGATGATAAAGTTTTTCAAAGGCAACAGAAAATACTGGATAATAGATAGCCAAAGAGAGACTGTAAAGGAGGAAGCTATGTGAAGGGCTCTGTCATGTCACAAGCAGTGAAAGCACCACTCCAGCTGGTTAAACAGAATAAATGCAGCTGCACGGGTCAAAACCAAGGGCTAGGTTCCTATTCTTGTTATAACTAGTGATGTTTCTTCCTCCCATCCAACCTCAGAAAAAAAATAAATGGAAAAATAATTACCACAACATCACAACATAAAAAACCCACAAGCAGGAAAGAGGTTGTTCTCCCATCCTCCCTAGTTTTATCATTCGCAAATCTTAGCTCTGGACCACTTAGAATCATAGAATCACAGACTGGTCTGGATTGGAAGGGACCCCAAGGGTCACACAGTTCCAACCCCCCTGCCACAGGCAGGGCCACCAACCTCAGGCCTGGATCTACACAAGGTTGCCCAGGGCCCCATCCAACCTGGCCTTGAACACCTCCAGGGATGGGGCACCCACCCCCTCTCTGGGCAGCCTGTTCCAGCCCCTCACCACTCTTTCTGTAAAAAATTTCCCCCTAATATCTAATCTAAACCTTCCTTCCTTCAGCTTCACTCCATCCCCCTTGTCCTGCCATTATCTACCCTTTTAACAAGCTGATTCCCCTCCTGTTTCTCTGCTCCCTTCAGGGACTGGAAGGCTGCAATGACGTTCCCCCACAGCCTTCTCTTCTCAATTCCTGTAGGTGAAGGAAAACATCTTGATGACATTCTGGAGTGAGACAGAAAGCCTGAGTCACTGGACTGACCCCATGGTGCTCCTCAGCTTCAGGGTTTGATCTGCAGTAGGTATAGCTCTCAGCGTGCAGTAGCAGTAGTGGGCAGAAGGGGTTCCAGATGGGCATCTACCCAAACCTTCTGCTGGATCTCTGCTTGCTGTGCTGAAATTCAAGAGGTAACAGCACCCAAAGCGACCAGTAAAAACCTAAACCTCCACATTCCTAAGCACTCTCTTTTCTGCTAGGCATTGCAGGACAGTATGATTTACTGAAGGTGAATGATGTAGTTAAATAGGGTGGGAAAGGAAACTGCCATATGATTCATCCATCACACCTCGAGTACTGTGTCTGGTTCTGGGCTCCTCACCATAAGAAGGACATGGACGTCCTGGAGCGAGTCCAGAGAAGGGCAACCAGGCTGGGGAAGGGGCTGGAGGGCAAATCCTCTGAGGAGCAGCTGAGGGAGCTGGGGGTGTTCAGCCTGGAGAAGAGGAGGCTGAGGGGAGACCTTATCACCACCTACAACTACCTGAAGGGAGGTTATAGAGAGATAGGTGATGGTCTCTTCAGCCAGGTGACAGGTAATAGGACAAGGGGCAATGGCATGAAGCTGTGCCAGGGCAGGGTCAGATTGGATGTTAGGAAAAAATGTTTTACTGAAAGAGTTGTCAGGGCTGGAACAGGCTGCCCAGGGAGGGGCTGAGTCACCTTCCCTGGATGTGTTCAAAAAAGGGGTAGATGAGGTACTTAGGGATATGGTTTAGTTTAGGATGTGAATGGTTGGACTTGATGATCTTCAAAGATCTTTTCCAACCTTGTGATTCTGTGATTCTGTGAAAAGGGAGAGAGGGCAGTGATCACTTGCTGTTGCAGAACACTCTCAGCCTGCCCAAGAACTTCTTGGAGGAGCAGTCCAGAGCTCTTTCAGGGGTGTGCTACAACCCAGGCACGATTCATGGCAATCTGAATTTCTAGAGGACAAGAGTGGCCACAGCTTTCTTATAAATAGAGCATGAGTTGTGCTCTCTAAACTACGTATCTTACTGAATCCAGGGTTCATGCACAGAGGTAGGGATACAACCACACTCCTTTAGAAAGGTTCACACAACACACCCCTCAGATAGGCATCTAGTTTTTGTAAAGATTGAATGTGAAAACTGAAACCCAACAATTTCCCCAAAGCCCGTTATTTTCGTTTATACTGAGCCCAACTTAACACTGCTGTTGCAAATGACATCCCCAGTGTTTTTCTTCCTTAAATCTTAGACCTCATGCAGAACGAATTTGCAGCTGTCAGCTGTGGTGAACAGCCTGGGTTTGCCTACTCAAAATTCAAGACCAGTTACCTTTTGGAATCTAGTCTTTATGGACTTTGTGCTGGAACTGGGTCTTTTGCACAGGCTAGAAACAATCTGGGTACCTTTCAGGCCAGTTCTTCCTAATAAAGCTAGATTTAACTAGCTGGTCATATCTGAGCTTTGAACTTTAGATACCATTTTTTTTTCTAAGCTAGCAACCTACTCTGAGGTGCAAGAGTGGCCAAAGCAGAACTACAAGCCAGAGCTTCCCTTTGGCTTCTGAACTCTTCATACCCCACCTCTGCAGCAGAAAATCTCAGTATTTGGGTTTTCAAAGGTACTTTGGACAAATTTTCATTCAAATCAGCAGAAAACATGTACCAGCCACAAAGAATGTGTTGGAAACTCAACCAAGTGCCACATGAGCTTGTGGCTCATGAGCACTTGAGCACAACTGGAAGAGCCTTTTCAAATGTAGAAAAGTGGGATTTGGAGGAAAAGCTAAAAATCACTTATTCATCAAACAAACGTTGTGGGAAAAGACAGAGAGTTATTTGGCTCAGAGTCTTTTCCTTAGTTACAGTAAAACTCAGAAAAAGCCATCCTTACACAACTTTCTGCAGTCAGGTTCAAGGGATAAATGATGACAGAAATTAAACATTACAGTGGTGGAAATCTCCTGAAAAGTTACATTAGCAAAGACAGAGTTAATGGGAATAAATACTATATATAGAGTCCAAGTCAGTGCTACCTTCCCACACTTCACATTTTGTTTCAAACCTGTAAAATTAAACAAAACTAAGTCCATTCTTCATAATTGAAAGGGGGAAAAAAATGCTAGGAGACTTTTTTTATGGAGGAAACACTTAAATTTCAGGCCAGAAGGTACTTAAGTGGTTGGGGAAGAATTGTGGATGTTGAGACTAAGCAATGGGATCAATGATGCTGGAGACAAGGGAGTGGAGGGTAACAGCATTTAGGAGACATAGGACTGTGGCCAGCCTGAATGCCAAGGGCAAAGCAGAGAGGGATCAAGAGGAACTGATATGGAGGAATCGATATGAGTGGGAGAAGGTTTCAAGAGGAAACAAGGGAAGAAGGAACACAACTGGTGTGGGTGGGCCAAGTGGATGGGTGAAGGAACCTGAACCAGAGAGGCCTTTGGAAATTAAGTACAGCAGGGGCTAAAATTGGGAAGAGAAGAGGCAGTAAAACAAGGAAGAGAGGCAGTGAGAGCCTTTCAGATCCTCCTTGCAGGGAGTTAATAAAACCCCAAGCAAAATAAGAGAGACACAGTGGTGGAGATGAGATTTTTAAGCAGTAAGTCAGAGGTGGCAAAGAGCTTTTATGGATTAGAAATCTCTGAGCAGATAAGAGAGGAGAAATAGAAGAGCCTGCCCAGGGAGAAGATAGGGCTGGAAGGAGAAAAGGTCAGCCTCACTGCAGAGAGAGAGCAACATCAGAAGGGAAGACATCTCCCTGATCCCCTCCACACAGCAAGGA